>MU186134.1:0-40659 GCA_016904865.1 Pissodes strobi | reverse complement strand
TTAGATGACAATAAAGCTATGTTTGAGTTTGAGTTTGAGTTTGAGTATCATTTTCTTGATTTGAAGTTAATATAACATATGTATTATAATTTTATTGCATTATATATTTGAGCTCCTACTCTTCCAAACACAGGCTTTTCTTTTATAAAAGAAGTTATACCTAGACATTTATATTCTTAGCTTAGAGATACACTAGAGAAAATCCAAATACAAAATTTAAATGAAAAAATATTTGGCTATACTATACAGTCCGAACATGAGTTAATGTGAACCTTCTCTAATTAAAACTGTGAACGCCCAGTTATAATCTGAACAGCCCCGATATTTCGACCGGAAGCTGGGCTACGACGCGGGGTCACGACACGTTACAACGCCGCGCGCCCGATTAGTCTCGAAGCCTCGCTCACTGTTCAGTTTCAAACTGGCATCTGAAACATCAGATATTTCTGCAGAACTGACACAAATGAATAGATGAGCTTAATCTAGATTGCGGTTGGCAAAATGTTAAAAAAGAAGTTATAAAAAACATATTGGAAGCCACTTTTAACTACAGATACTAATACAATGGATAGCTCGAAGGAAGAAGATGAAGCACCCTTGTCGACATTAGCATGAAAATATAAATTTGAAAGCTCTGATGAAAACATGCAAGCAGTTACAGAATTGACAAAAGAAAATGACTCACAATATTACTGATTAGGAATTGATAAAATCTCTATCAGAAGATACTGAAGACGAATTTGAAGAAGAGGTACAAAGTGACCCTTAAGTAAGCAATCAAAAGTTTTAAGACTTGTTTAAATTGGGTAGAACGAAATTCATGTTATAACCTGTAGGTAACTATGTATCTCCAGTTAGGGACGAGTATATTATTTTAATTTGATAGAAATTTTTCGTGATCTTTATGTATATGTGTTTAATACATGAGATAGTTTTTCTTGATAATTTGAACAAATAATCTGAACAATTGTTTGCAATAATAAGTTTCAATTATCAAAATTGTACTGTATTCGGAATATATTCACATAAAAATACCTTGCATTATAAAACAACTAAAGATAAGCTAACTGAAATAGAAATGTGAAACAAACACATAACTGAGCTAGAGTATAAAGCGAAAGTTAAATAAATATCACCAGAAAAGAAGCATATATTTTACAAATAGTTATAAATGTTTAAAGCTGCAATTAAAGCTTTATACAGTAAAATAGTTAGTGTGGGTATTTCCATATTTAATGAAACCAAACCCTGGTATAACTCAAAATGCTAACTTGTATTAATAAAAATGGAAACTGAATCTAAGTAGTATTAGCAGGCATGGAAGGTAGAAAACCTTACAGAACAGCATATCATCATATTTATATTAAATACCTACTTCAACCAACTTAAGAGTTGGTTATACATAGAAATTTGAATAGGATAGGTAGGTACCTACTTATTTTGAAATCATTATTTCTCTGTTTTGGCAATTTTTATACAAACATTAAAAACTAGAATTTTCAAAAATCAAAATATTGGTGTATTAAAACAAAGTTAATTCTTACATGTTTTTCAAAAACTGATTTCTGGTCTTCTGGCTCTGAAAAATTTCTATTATAGTCTAGGCCACATTCACCAACTGCAACACATTCAGGATTTTCTACTATTCTTCGTAATTCTTCCCATGATTCATCATCATATGACTTGGCATCGTGGGGGTGAATACCTGAATTTAATTTGTACTTATTTAAGCAACAATTTATTGACTCTCAGTCTATCATATTATTACAATCACAAACTGCAATGAACTACTGTAGTCATGTATTAAATGACCACAAATTTAAATGGTAATCATATTAAATCTTTATGCTATTTTAAGGTATATATTTCAAATTAATTCCTGATCCTTGAGATGTGCACATTTACAAATAGAATAATATCTGATAGACATCAGTTCCGATTTATCATTCACTTAAATCTAAATCATACCTTAATTTAAAAATTAAGATAAAAATTCAGTGCTCTGTTGAAACAAAATATAATGGGTAGGTATCCACTGTTAAACTATTATCAATAAAGCATTTAATTTTGTATATGTTTCCAGTAAGGGAAAATATATCTAATTATTGCTTGCAAAGCAATTTAGACTTTAGCAAGAGTTTATAATGTGATACATTGTAACTACTTGGGTTATGTATTACTGTGGAATCCAGATTTCCAATTGCTTTTACCTGCTGTGGAATATAATGTTCCTGGATATATTCTAGTCAATCTTAAGGCTTCTTTACTTGCCTTTACAGATGTACCAGTTACCATAATTTTTTGTACACCTGAAATCAAACAATATTTTTTAAATAAACATTATGCTATTGGACAAAATAGAAGTTCTGTCCTGATTCGTTAAAATCTATCAACAGTGTAAAACAATTTTCTTTGCTAATTAAAGAGACTCAACAGCAGGAAAAATAGGGTAAAGTAAACAATGTTACAAGTTTAATTAGACACAATAAAAACTGCTATTTAATTGCTTTCACTAAAAACTCATGAACAGTTGGTGAAATGAGGATGAACTCTACCTGAATCTTTAGCTCTTTGTACTACATTATCCAGATCCCTACTGTATTTTTTGTTTGTTAAATTGGCCCCGACATCTATCAGAATGTAATTTTCATAACACTTTTCCATATTCGCAGTTTTCAACAAATCCTCAGACAATTCCTGAACACTTTGAGTAGCCATAATAATGTGATTATCTATTAATATTTTGAATTTGAGACGAAAATTACCAAATAGTTTCAGAATGAGTAAAAAAGAACAAATATAACCTCTATTTGTCACCTGTTTTTTTCAGATTTCTGTTTTATCCCGTTTGTCAACGTCAACGTAGAGATGACTGGAATAGCGATGTCAAAAAGTATTCATTACATAAAAAAGAGCGGGTACTTTGCGAGTGTCTCGCGAGAGCTTTAATTTTAGCTGCCGTCAAGGTCGAATGTTACAAATGCTGATACAGATATCAAATTCATTCTAGACGTATTATAGAACAGGTAATATTGCTGAACAAGTTTGAACCGTTCGGTTCTTTCCGAAGAACCTGTTCCGTAAATCTGTTCATCTGTTCTTTTGATCAGATTGTAGCATATGTTGCATTAATTAAATGTAAAAACAAGTGTTCACTTCTCTTTTCCTGCGAAAACTCTGACGCAGTTTCATGTCCACTATTAAATTTGACCCTTTTGTCATTTTTTTTAAGCTAAATTGTATCTATTTAAAAATAATTAAATTATGTAAATGTTTCATATGACAATTGAAAATATGTTGGATGAGCGATTCTGTAGTCTACACAGGGCTGGAAACAGTTTGTCTAATTCGCAGAAATAGTGGTAGTTTCCTAGCTATCAGCGGGCTTATATTACTAGACAGGTACGATATCCCTCTTCCCATTCCCCATAGTGGTTCTGTCAGGGTTTCATTCCCTTACAACGGTGTAAAAATATATAACCACATTAGTTTGGAACTCAGAAATGTTCAGAGTGTTGTGCGTTTTTGAAATCTGGCCAAATCATATTTACTAAAAAAAGCATTTTATTCAATTGAGTTTTTTGAAACAAATGATATGCAAATCCAAGTTTGAGCCCGTGCAATAATTATTACTTGATTACCTGTTAATTTGCGTTTGTGATTTATTGTATCAATCGATTATTGTTATTATTTTTATTGTTTTGTTTATATACATTCATATTGTGTTTTCAAATTAGAATTTTATGTACGACTTCCCTGAATGTTTGGGATTAACATTTATCAATGTTATGCTTTGTCAATAAGAATGTATACATGTATTGATTCTTGAACAATAAAGCACTATCATCATCATCATCATCATAATACTTTTTTATTTTTTACGTGATTGCGATTGCATGATTTTAGTCACTGATTTCCTTTTGTGTAGGCTTGTGAATTACTGAAATTATTTGTCAATCAGCAATCAACAATTTCAGGGTTATGGAATACTATACCGTTATGCTTATACTGCTGAGGGCGTTACTCGATTGCGTGAACGTGAAATGCTCAAAACTAGATCCAAAAAATAGTTATTCAAGATACAGCTTAAATAACTAAGCCGTGATCTAGATGCGCTTTATGTATGATGAAAATAAAATAATAATATACTATAAATGATTTTGAGAACAATAAAATTAATAGCAAATACACGAAATCGGCACTCTCCGGTTCCACTTCATATTTCGAACCGAATCAAGTTGCGAGTTGTTATTTACCTTGAACTGAAACTGAACATGCTATCTCAGAACCTATTCTCAATTACCGTTCCGTTCTTAATTAATTCAGTGCATCCGCGCTTCGCCGGAGCCGTGTCGACCGGTCCGGAACCAGTTCAGTTCTTTTCAAAAGAACAGTTCACTGAACATGCTACTTCGGAACCTGTTCTCAAGAACTGTTCCGCTCTTTTCTTAACAACCCTAATTCACTCCAAGAAGGGGGATTCTTTGTGAATGTATTTGCGGAAACACATGCAAGCTGCTGTATATACCGGGTGGTGCATCGAGGTTGGAAACATAGGAAATCCCATGCAAATTTTAAACTGGTTAAATATTTGCTCCCCTTTTGACTTTAGAGCAAAGTTGTAAGGAGACTTTTTTAAGGTCTCTGTATGGTAAATACAGATTGAAATTTGAACAATTTTGGACAAGCCGAACTTAACTTATTTAAATAAAATTGCAGCTAATTTTTTATTAAAATTCAACAGGTAATACTGCAGACACCAGCATTAATTAAACTTGTCAACCTATGATTTGTCACTGTCAAAAGTAATTTGAAAGTAAACTACCGTTTGCAAATTTTATTTGACATTGACAAATCATAGGTTGAGAAGTTTAATTAATGCTGGTGTTTATAGTATTACCTGTTGAATTTGAATGAAAAATTAGCTGCAATTTTATTTAAATAAGTTAAGATCGACTTGACCAAAATTGTTCAAATTCCGCATGTGTGTTTACCATACAGATACCTTGAAAAAACCTCCTTACAACTTTGTTCTAAAGTCAACAGGAGAGCAAATATTTGGGCAGTTTAAAATTTGCATGGGATTTCCTATGTTTCCAATCACGATGCACCACCCGGTATATTACAATGAGTAATATTTCACTTTTCGCATGGCCCTCCGCTCGCTACCGCTCGCTACGGGGGCCCAAGAAAAGGGTACTAACCAGATGCTTACCCAGACGTAACCCAAGACGTACCCAATATCAAGAAAAAAACTGTTTAGAAACTTCACCGTAAAAAAAATGAAAAAAGCAACGGGGTTTGAACCCGAGCCGCCGCCGATTAGCCACAGCACAGAATTGAGACCTAACCATCTAAACCTCTAGACCACGACAGCTCATTCTACAAATTGATTGCATCACGAAGACATCGAATGAAATCGCTCGAGTCAACGCCACCTACACTAGTTGGCGTTGGAGACGCTTTTACCTTGACGACAGCCAAAATAAAGCTCTCGCGAGACACTCATTCTCAACAGGATGTAAGTATACCAGTGTTTGTCACAAGCGTCTAGAGTACAGGCAGAGACAATCTCTGGTACAGGCGTCGATACCACAACACCACTTCCGCAATGGCGAAACAAGAACGAAATATCGGAATTATCCATGATTCTACGTGCTAGCAAAACCTTTACAACGCCTCGGTGGTGTGGTGGGCAGAGTGCTTGCCTGTCATTCTTGCGCTGCGGGTTCGATTCCCGTCGATTCCGCGACAGATCTTATGATTACCTTTTTTTGAGGTGATGTTTGTCTTTTTATTAATTTACCTTTTTTTCTTAATTTTGGGTTAGCCTTGGGTTAATTTTGATTAGCACTTGGTTAGTTCTTGTTGATTGAGCCCCCGTAGCGAGCGTAGCGAGCGGAGGGCCATGCAAAACCATAATAATACCTATTATTCGCTTCGCCATTGCGCATGTGGTATCGAAAATTACGCCTGTACCACAGCTTATACCGCGGTGGTATAAGCTGTGCCTGTACATATGTATTTATCTATGGCCTGTACTCTAGACGCTTTTGAGTTTGTCTGTGGATACTATTTCTTTCAATAGTGCCATTTAGCGAGTCTTTTAAGGAAATAAAATAGAATCTTAATTGTAAATAATTAGGAGTCCCATTTTTTAATTCGAGGTTGTGATGCTAACTAGCAAATATACAAAAACTTAACTTTGAAATGTAGGCTCATTGATTTCAGGGGCTAATCTATGAATTACCGAAGACCGAAGCTTCAACCGCCTGTCAAGTGAAAAATTAAAAGAATTTTGTTTTTAAACGTTTTTTTTACTCGCGGATGCTGTGACAGTATCGCTACATTCCATGCCATATTTCACTTTTCGAATGGCCCTCCGCTCGCTACCGCTCGCTACGGGGGCTCAAGACATGGAAACTAACCAGGTGCTAACCCAATCTAACCCAAGACATACCCAAAAACAAGAAAAAAACAGTTTAGAAATATAACCTTAAAAAAAATTTTAAAACACCGACGGGGTTTGAACTCGAGTCGCCGAAGTGAAGGCTAATCACGCAAACCTTTAGACCACCAGGGCACATACAGACGATTGGTTGCATCACGAATACATGACGCGCAGGTGCGCGCGCACGCATGGAATGTGGCGATACTGTCACAGCATCCGCGAGTGTTTTTTTTATGTTAGTCACACACACTTGGAGCTAGCCCTAGCACGACAAACTAATAGGGATGCAATAAGAGTATCGATGCTTTGGAATTATCGATGCTTTTAAATAATATCGACATTGATAAACAAAGGTATCGAGTACATTTTGTACTCGATACTCTTTCTTAGATTCTGAGTAGGTATCGATTCTTTTTAAGCAGTATCGGCTTGTTTTGTATTTATGTTCCACGTTCAACTAGATTTCAACATCAGCATTCCGCGATGTGCAAACTATCTATGAACGCCATCCTAAAAACTTTACGTTTGCAAAGTAAAGAGCGTTTTAAGATGTACCGGCGCGCGTTGCCATTGATATTATCAAACAATACGATATCGGTGATTCAACCAAATCGTTGATGCCTTTACATTGATACTGACAACTGACACTAGTAAACTAACCTATAATTATCGTTTGTGTGTTTGTAAATTAATATTAATATTTTTATATATTGGAAAAAATAGAGGTAAGTTGTCATACTAATGATTTATGTTTGATATTTTAATATGTTTTAATAAGAAATATTTTATTTTTATATTTTGATATTTTCTTTAGATATTATTATGTCAGAGCGTAAAAGTAATAATTGCTGGCATTAGTCTAAAAAGGGAAACCAATTTGCTGTGTATTGTAAAAGGTGCCTAAATATACATCAAATATGCTAAGCTTTTGAAGGTAAAAATTTAATATACCTACACTTTTAATCATTATTCAATTTCCGTATTAATAAAATGTATAGTGTAAGGGTAAAACTAAAAATAAATTGTTGGACATAAAATGCATACTAATATTATAAATTCTAAAGTAACTTTCAGTGGTATCGTTTCGCACCTAGCAGATTTTGATAAAATGTGGCAATGTGGTAGACTATTCTGTGAAGGGAGATAGATAACCTTTTTTACAAAAAATATGCCCTTTGGAGGAACATTTGCAATAACATTCGGGATGTTTAACAATAAAAAATATCATCATATTACAGTGGCTTATCCACTGTACATCATATGACTACGTTGCGCCATCTATGACGAAATCGGTGAACCATATGATGTTCGCGCGGCGCCCTCTATAGGAAGATTTGTCACCAATATGACTACTTTTCTATATTTCCGCTTTTTTTTAATATTACATATTACGTTAACATTTATGCTTTTACAGTTTAAATGTCCTGAATTGTTTGAGTTAGTTTCTTGTAAATTTATATAATAAAATGTTTTTTTTTTAAATTATATTTCTTTAATTTTATTAGCAGTATGGTAATTGAAAATTAGAATAACTAATACACGAAGACCCACTTAATTTTAAATTGTGCCCATTTGTCTCTAAATTCTAAATTACAGGAATTACATGCCACATTTGTACTCGTACTCGATACCGAAAAGTATCGATATCTATTTTCAAAGTATCGAGTATAATCGATACCAGTCCTACAAAATACTCACAACATTGGCCTAAAATGAAGAAAAAATACTTTTTACAAACATAACCCTATTTTTTTTAAACCGACAGAAATTGAACTCCGAGCCGCCATATCATAGGCTCAGCAGCATTTAAAGATCCTTTACACAAATAGTGCACTATGTAAAAATTGATCTCTCCTATTGGTCGATCCATCTCGTATTACGATATGTCTACGTGATGCAATCGATTTCTATCAAGAGCTCTTATAGTGTAGAGGTTTAGATCGTTGGCTCTCAACCTGGAAAACGCGGGTTCGAACCCCGTTGCTTTTTTTGTTTGTTTTTTAAAGATTGTATTTCTAAACAGCTTTTTTCTTGATTTTGGGTATGTCTTGGGTTAGATTGGGTTAGCACCTGGTTAGTTTCCTTTTCTTGAGCCCCCGTAGCGAGCGAAGCGAGCGGAGGGCCATGCGGATCGACCAATGGGAAAGGCCGATTTTTGTATAGTGCACTATTTGTGTAAAGGATCTTATAATGCGGCTCAGCATCTAACCACTGAACCACCAGAGAACTTCCAGACAATTCATTGCACCGAAAAGACATCGGTAAACTGAAGGCTGATTAGGTACCGTGCTAGGTCTGCTCTAAATGTCACAGACCAAAAGAAAAATTCTATACCACTAAACGAGCGGTATCAGTGTGTGTGTGGAGATGACGTTGAACTTGAAGCCCCGTAGGTAGTAGTTTTCGGGAAAGACGTGACTTGGAATTCATTTCAGAACGAGGCAGTCGGCAGTCCTGCAGAAAAAGGAGTCCTGTAAACACGATATTCTAGGTATTCGCAACTGAATCTGACTAAATCGTATGTTGATGAGCAGCTTGTGTCTGATGGGTGTTCTGTTTGACACAACTCTGGGCGGAATCATATGTACTAGCTTGTTCGAACAATCGAACACCTTTCGTATCAATAGTAACTTTTCTTCGATGTTCAATGCTATCAAGATCTTTAGTCCACACTGGGTCATCTACCATAAATAACGGATGGAAAAATTGTTTCTTTGACAATTATTACTTCTTGATAAAGTTACCAAGAGATGGATATACCGGGACTGACGAAGGTTGCTTTAGGTTGCTATTTGCCATATATACTTATGTCAAATTTATGGTTTGCTAACAAACTGATGAGAAGCGAAGAAAACCCGAATTTGTTAATTCGCCGTATAATACTTCTGGTTAGTGTTATTCGATTAATTATCAATTTAACCAACCGTGAGAAAACGGGGCCTAAAATAATTCTGGTATCTGAGGCACAGCCGACTTCAAGTTCCAGCCGCGAAGTGACATGTGGCAACGCCGCTTTAGCGTGAACATGAAGATATACCTCGGCGCGGCGACAGCCGACGAAAGTAATCATCGGACGTTTTCTATTTGTTTTTGAGAACGTTTTCAGTGTTTTTTTTTTGCGCTGTGGGAGCTATTTGTACTGAAAATTGAATAAATCACTAAGTAACAAATAAGTAGTTTTGTTTTGGCTCACAAAAACAAGATAATTATTGAAAATTAAACAATATGATCATGTTATGTAGAGGAGAAACAAGGCTAAAAAATATGTTTTTCATGTGTGTTTCTTTAAAACTAAAAATTGCACCTACTTAAGTTCCTACGGAAATACAACATTATAAAAACTAAAAATTAATACATACTTTTTATATTTTGAACGTGTCATTAATATATATATTTTTTTAAATAGCTTGTTAAATTTGTTTTCGTATATCTCTATAAACTGTTGCCATCAGATCATACATTGACTTATATTGCATATAATTTTAAAGTTCATTATAAAGTCTTCACTTTATCACTTTATATATAACTAGGTATTTCTTTGAATTTGACCG
The DNA here is from genome assembly GCA_016904865.1 of Pissodes strobi. Classification (NCBI taxonomy): domain Eukaryota; kingdom Metazoa; phylum Arthropoda; class Insecta; order Coleoptera; family Curculionidae; genus Pissodes; species Pissodes strobi. The sequence goes on along the minus strand of MU186134.1, from coordinate 30,657 downwards.
ATTATGTTAACATTCTTAAATATTCCCAGTGACTTGGTCAATTCAAATTCATATCATATTTAAGTGAAATGCTTTATTAGATGAATGAATAAATGTAGAAAGGGTACCGACGTACCACCTTTCCAAACCAATACTGCTTGCCTTTACTTTTACAAATAACTATATATATTTTTCACCAATTTTAAATCTAATTCACTTACTTATACCTGCAAATCTGCTATAAGCTAAAATAAACAACACTATCAATAAAATTGAACTGGACGTCTCTGCCGCCATTAGACAAACGTAAACGACACACACGGCTTGACTATTTACCACTTTTTTTACTGACATTACGGATTATCAGCACCAAAAATAGTAACTAACACTCGTAGAGGTTCTGGGCAATCACTTCACCAAAGGTTTTTGTAACATACCAACCAAAACCCGATATAATGCAATGTAATTAGGACACACCGAAGACAAGCGACCTATTTCCATTAAAACTGCATACTAACTTGCGAGATGTCACTTGACTAACATATCTCCTAGCAGCGTTGCCGGTGTTTGTACTTCGAGGCTAGGGGTAAAGGTGACTGTGGCTGAGGCACAAAGAATCCCCCTTTCTTTGTGAGCTGAGGCAACGCCACCAGTGTAGGTGGCGTTGGCTGAGGCCTCAAAATTCGATATTCGTAGAAAAAAAGAATCAAAATTCAAAACAGAACCTAACCCTAAAATTATATGTCAGAGTATAGAAAACTATCATATTTTTTTAAATGTAGTTTGTTGAGGCTTTTAAATATTTGCCATGGGATAGATACAACATTTAGAAGTCAGTCATGTGTTAAGCTCGTTTAGAATGTTATCTTGTCAGTTGCATCACGGATCTAACATGGCAAGGGCAGAGACTTTGTGCAACCAGTCACTGATAGAGGCTGGGGAAAGGCCCCTTGAAAGGCCAATAGGGGAGCCAGGTGATGTTAAAACTAGCTTTGTCACTAGAGAAGGAATATATAGGCTTATGACTCTAAGTGAATATTCAAGGCCAAATAGGGTAACTTACCAGCCGCAAGGGCAAACACCACCCCAAGTTAATGTCTCATTAGTTACGCTTGGCGATCAAGGGGACAGAATATGTTTTAATCATGGACGAGAACTGTATGTATATGTGTATAAAGGAATCAAGAAAGCTGCTGATTTAAATAAGCCCTTAGAAAAAAAGATTTATAAGGGAACAAATCCTACTTGTCATGATTTCAATGTGGTATCAGCTTGTGGAGATAGTGTTAATTTACTAATAGGTATGATTTATGTATTTGAACTAATATCAGCCCTGATACTATACTCGAGGTGCCGAACAGATTCATAAAACACGGAAGACACGGAAACAATAATTTGTTTTGTTTTATAAGTCCATTGATCCCCTGAAGCCGGGATATTAATATTTTTCTTAGGACACTTGCTGCACTGTTTGAACATTTGGATGGACTTCATAAAAAAACCGTCATATTAAGTCAGACTTTAATATCGATTTTAGTTCTAAAAACAATAACTCTATTATGGCATAAAACTTAATACTTTCTTATGGTTTTATTATAAAAATAGAAGAACCCAGGGTTACTGACATACATGCTTCATGCATTGACAATATACTTTGTAATCTATAACCTAGTGAATTTATGACCTCTGTAATAGACCCCGACATATCAGATCACTATGGGCAGCTGATGGAGCTAAAACTCAATGGATCCAACAAACATTACCCACCAATTAAAAATACCTTTAGACCAATAATTATTACACGAAAGATCAATCTCTTTAACCAATTATATACTTAATCTGAATTGGAAAAATCTTTTTGTGAATAACCTAGATACTGATATGCAAACCTTTTTAAGGAATTTTGAACTTTGTTTTTGTGATGCATTCCCCCTAAAAAATGTTAGATATTTAAGTAATAATATTCCTAAATTAGGTAGGTTTAATGAAAGACTTCAGATCCTACATGGTCAACTTCATTTACTTATTGAACAAAATAAACTTAATAATACCCCTGATCTTCAACAACAAATATATATAACCAGACGTGTATATAGGGGTGAAATACAAAGAGCCAAGGTCCAAGCTAACAGTAACTATCTAAAGCAAAGTAACAATATGAACAAAACATCATGGCATATAATCAAACAAAATTGTAAGCCTACAAATAAGAAACCAACTCCCTCTAATATTCCTACTATGGATGAATTCAACATTTATTTTACAAACATAGCTCAAAATATTATAAATGCATGCAAATGTAATAAATGCCCTCTTGATTATCTGTGTGTAATCTCAGTAGATCAGTCATTTAGCCTACAGCAGTTTGATCCTGTCACTCCTGGTGAGATTATCAGCATAGTCAAGAATCTCAAGAATTCAGTGTCCAGAGATATGTTTGGCTTAAGTAACTCACTAATAAAGTTCATTTTGGAACTAATACTAATGACTGGTTTTTCTTGTAAATTCTTGCTTCCAGACGGGCTATTTCCCAGATGCTATAAAATGCTCCAAAGTCTGATACACAAGAAAGGTCCTATAGATGATCCATCAAATTACCGCCCAATTTCTATAACTCCTGTGATGTCTAAAATAATAGAATCTGCTATCAAGCGTCGCTTATTGCCATATTTCGAAAATAATGACCTATTCACCAGGGCACAATTCGGTTTTTGACCTAAATCTTCAACAACTATGGCTATGATTGATATTATAACCACATTAACTTCAGCACTAGAAGAGGCTAAGCTTGTTTCAGTCACATTATGTAACTTAAGTAAAGCTTTTGATTGTGTCACACATGATGTTTTAATTAAGAAATTGGAGCGTTACCATATAACTGGGAAAGCACTATCATTAATAAAATCTTATCTCTCAAATAAACTCACACTCAAACTCAAATTTATTAGCATACAAAACATCTTGTTTACAATTGAAATTTAAATCATCACCTAAAACTCATATTTACCAACACAATATATTTTAAAAAATCTGTGTGTGTTGGATATCTACTTATTCTAGTTAATTTCTTCTTATATTTAAAGTTACATCTTATCTTATAAATAACATTTTTGTACTTTTTGTATTTAATATGTAAATATTATAACATATCAATCCAAACATACCTACAAGAAAACAAACAGTCTAAAAACTTAAGCAAAAGTTACTTTCCAATATCCACTGACCTATTTTGTGGTTGATAACTTTAAATGGTTTATTCCTAATGGAGTCAGGCAAAACATTGTAAACTGTAGGACCAGTATAACTAATATGCCTCTGAGTTGCAGAATTTCTGGAGAATGTCAATGTGAGATTTTGGTTTTTAGCATTATGAGTATTTTGATTATGCGTTATTTTTTGTCTGTAATACTGAGTATTAAGCATAAAGCATATTACAGCCTTTATGTATAACTGTTCCAATGTCAACAGTTTACTTTCCTGAAAGAGTAGATTCGTGGAAAATCTTTTATGCTTAAACATCATGATCTTTATAATGTATTTTTGTGCTATAAAGAGGTTAGAATTTGTTATTTTGCTTGCACTGCCCCATATTATTCTTCCATAATTTATAATTGATTCAACCAATGAATAATAAACTATTCTCAACATTTTAAGGGTCAAAATATTTCTAAGCTCATAAAATTTATAAATGAGTTTTCTAATTTGTTTTGTGACATAGTCGACATGTGTCTTCCAGTTAAGATTTTCATCTAGAAAAATACCTAAGTATTTTATAGACATTACCCTCTCAATTTTGTCAGTACAGGCACACTGCATTACATCCGAACAGCTAGGGCTGTGAATACTAAGAGTCTGCACACTAGGTAGAGTTTTGGCAGTTAACCCAAATGTGATGAACTTTGTCTTTTCAATGTTAAGTGACAATAGGCTGTGATCTAACCAACATTTGATTTCTGCAATAGCAGCTTCTGTATTCCTCACCACAACTTCCCAGGATTCACCCCGCACGATTATTGCAGTATCGTCAGCAAAACAAAACACTGTACCTTCACTGTTGCCAAGAATAGACAAAATATCATTTATGTAGATATTGAATAAGAGTGGACCCAGCACTGTCCCCTGTGGAACACCACAAACCACCGCTAGAGACTCACTTACAGTATCTCCAATTTTAACGCGTTGTGTTCTATCTTTTAAGTAGCTTTCTATTAATTTATATGCCAATACCTCTAATACCTATTTTATAGAGTCTCTGCAGTAGTATGTGATGTGCCACAGTGTCGAATGCCTTCTTTAGACCCAGAAAAATTCCCAAAACTCTTTTTCCATCATCCAAGCCCCTAAGGATCAACTCTGTGACTGGACTCAATGCCTTCTCTGTACTGGAATTCTTTTTAAATGCATACTGATTCCTGTGAAGTAAGTTCTTATCATCAAGGAAAGACTGTAGTTTAACTTTTATGCATTTTTCAACTAATTTACTGATTGTACTTATTAAAGCAATTGGTCTATAATTTGAAGATAGTTCCCTATTACCACTTTTAAAGACTGGGACTATATTTGCTTTTTTTAGAACTTTTGGAAAGACTCCTGTACTAAGAATACAATTAATCACGTGCAGCAAAGGTGGAATCAAGTGATTGTGGTTCCATTTTAAGACTTCTGAGGTAATGCGATCCTCACCGCTCTTTACATTATTTCTTAGTGAGTTCATTATGCCTATTAGGTCATTTGCGGTTACTGGGGTAAAATAGCAAGACTCTACATTTGACTTAGGACACAGTTTATTGAGTTGGACAATGAAAGGTCAAGTACTAGGCAAACTCAATATGGGATCCCACAGGGATCTATACTTGGGCTTATACTCTTCATTATATTTGCTAATGACCTACCTTTTAATTTACTTGACTGTAAGACTTGTCTCTTTGCTGATGATACATCTCTCATTACAACATCAAAGGACCTAAGTTCATTATATATTGCTCGAACAAATGCACTAAATACTGCAGAATAATGGTTTTCCTCTAATAAACTCAAACTTAATGAAGACAAAACCCAAAACTTAATAGTTTCACTCAGAAAAGAAATTGTGCCTACCGGTCCAGTTAAACTGTTGGGCTTTCAAGTTGATTACAAGCTGACTTGGGTATCACATATGGAACACCTCTCCAGTAAACTCTCTCAAAACATTTATCTACTCCGCCAATTGAGGAAAAGTGTTTCAAGGGAGATGCTGTGTATGGCTTACTTTGCCTTTTTTCAAACTCACTTACAATATGGAGTATTAGAGTGGGGTCATTGTGGTAACCAGTTACCTGTTTTTGACTTCAAAAGGCAGCGGTTCGACTTATATCTGGTGTGAACAACTGAGCTCATTGTAAACCACTATTCAAGGAAAATAGAATTCTTACTTTAACCTCTCTTTTTATTTTTGAGTGTCTCATGTATGTTAAAAAGATCATCTCTAAATATGATTTTCATGTACAGGGTGTCCCATTTTCGATGATATTACGGGGTATCTCACTTACGAGTAAAGATAGAGAGTTGCGGGTTTCGCAATACTGTGCTACTTTTTTGTGAAAAGAAAGATGGTATAAACAAAATTTTCATAGCCCGCTTCGTTTCTGAGATACAGGGCGAAATTGAAAATAATGCATTTTGGGATCCCCCTCGTATCTCCGTCATCCTTTAACATATCGCAAAGCTAAAAAATTGCTCTTATACAGTTTTTGACGTAGAATCCAGTGGCGTAATCAGATTTTTGCTGTGAGCTGTCAATTTTTAGCTATAAATCAAACTTATGTTTTTTTAAATGTATATTTTTCTTTCGTTTGATTAGAAATGTTATAAGCTTTATAAAAATATATAATACATTATATGTATTTTAAATAATAAGCCTAAAATTAATAATACAACACTCTTGTATTTTTTTTAACGTATCACCCTGTATATTTTTCTTTCGTTTGAATGGAAATTTTATAAGCTTTATAAAAATATATAATACATGATATGTATTTTAAATAATAAACCTAAAATCCATAATTTCACAAAATGTGTCTCTATACGACACTTTTAATGAGTATAGTATAAGCATTGTCTTTTAAACAACAGTATAAGCATTAGCAGGCAGATACTATTAAGAACAATGGAATGGTAATTTTTTATTGGCAAGACCTTTCAGTGGCAAAATGTATATTTTAAGTGTAATATTGTATTTTTTACGATGGCTCAAAATGAAAATCATCAATATTTTGAAAAATATGAGTCTGCTTTATACAGAGCAATAAAAACTTCCGTGAAGCTTCTCAGCTATATTCCAATAAGTTTGTTTGAATATTTATTTACCTTTTGACTTATTTGAGTTTATTTTTTTAAGTATCATTTTAATTTATAGATATTCCGAAAGAAGGCATCCTGATCTTTTAATGTTTTCCGGAATAAAGAAAAAAATTGGTAGAACAAGGAACGTGGCCTCCGCCCTTACCGCGATTTTCCTTATTATACGTTTTTGGTAGGGGCCGGATAAACGTTCCATGTTCTCTTTATTCCGGAAAACATTAAATGACCAGGTTGTCTTCTTTCAGAATATCCATAAATTAAAATGATAGTTAAATAAAAAATAAACCCAAATAAGTCAAAAGGTAAATAAATATTCAAACACATATATCGAATAATAGTTGAGAAGCTTCACGCGAGTTTTCATTGCTCTGTATAAAGCAGAATAACATGTCATATTTTTCAAAATATTCATAATTTTCGTTTTCAACCATCGCAAAAAATACAATATTACACAGAAAATATAAATTTTGCCACTGACAGGTCTTGCCAATAAAAAAATTATCATTTCATTGCTCTGATAATCTCTGCCTACTAATACTTATAACGATGTTTAAAAGATAATGCTTATACTATACTCATCAAGAGTGTCGTATAGAGATACATTTTGTGAAATTATGAATTTTAAGCTTATTATTTAAAACACATATCATGTATTATATATCTTTCAAACGAAAGAAAAATATACAGGGTGTTCCATTTAAAAAAACACAAGTTTGATTTATAGCTAAAAATTGACAGCTCACAGCAAGAATCTGACTACGCCACTGGGTTCTACGTAAAAAAGTATGTAAGAGCAAGTTTTTAGCTTTGCGATATGTTAAAGGATAACGGCGATACGAGGGGGATCCCAAAATGCATTATTTTCAATTTCGCCCTGTATCTCAGAAACGAAGCGTGCTATGAAAATTTTGTTTATACCATCGTTCTTTTCACAAAAAGGTAGCACAGTATTGCGAAAACCGCAACTCTCTATCTTTACTCGTAAGTGAGATACCCCGTAATATCATCGAAAATGGGACACCCTGTACATACACATACTCATATGACTCGTTTTAGAAACAACATTGATGCAGACTATCTAAGATTGAACAGGTCAGCAAATGGTTGGAATTTTTATGGTCCAAAATTTTATAATAAATTACCTGAGAATATTAGAAATCTAGACATAAATAAATTTAAGCTCCAAATAAAAGCTTTCCTAATTGATAAGGCATACTATGAGATATCGGAATTTACAAATGACCAAATAATTTTCTAACTGTATTGTAAGTATAGTGTTCTCTTTTTATGTTTTCGTTTATACTACCCTAGACTGAATCTTGTGTGTAATCTAATTTATAGTGATTTATTTTTTTTTAATTGTGGATATGATTCTATATTGTATTTAATATTATTAGTATTATGTATTATATGACGTGTGTAAGAACTTTTGTATGTTTTGAACACAAATAAATTTGAATTTGAATTTGATTCCAAACATAGGAACTTTGATTAAAACACTGTATTTTTATTTTTTGTATTATGGTTAAAAAAAAAACGAAATGAGAAATAAAACATTGGTTCGATAAAATGATAAAATAAGAAAAAGTGTTTCTGCAATTCATGAATCTGTTCGGCACGTCGAGTATAGGTGTGCTTAGATAGGCACCTATGTACTTATAGGGATATTCACTATTCAATAGTAGATATCTTTTTATTCAAAAAAAAATTGATATCTGCTTGTGGTTTGAAAATTTTAATTGCTTAATGTGTTGGTAGAGTTAAGACTTCATTGGATTAGCTTGGTTTGTTAGATTCTCGCTTAGATGCAAACATATTATGGGCATGCCAGTTTGTTTTGATGTGTCCCACTATAGCTTACAAGGAGTACAATGAGGCAACAATTAATTTTAAGTATTTAAGTGGTTTCCAACAATTTAAATAAAATTATCGAAATACCCTTATTTTTATTCATTTACCTATTTCCGTTCTCATGTACATCTTAACTAAGTTAATCCTAAACTTAGAGATATTTACTTACATAAATTATGTTAAACTTTCTCAATTAAAATAATTTCTCATACTCTAGGTACGTTTGTGTTATTTTTTATGTTCTGATTCCACTTGACACTATTGCTAAGTTTATGTAAATAAAAGAGATCAGTATTTAAGTTTTTTCTAAGATTTAATATTTTTGAGAGAAAAGCTCCAGTATCGCATTGACAATATTGTTAATGTTTTAAAAATTAAAAAGTTTGTCATTGACAGAATTGAAATGTATGTTTCAACAAGGATGTAACAAGGGCTTATTTTTGACCTTTCCTGTATTTTTAAAACAAACCAAAAAAGTTCCGGCTAATTTTATCCGCGCGTTAAATTCAAAGTTACTGTCATTCAATAACTTATGAAAACCTAAGACAAGAACGTGCAAACCGTTCTCTTTGATCTCTTGTCGTTTAGACTTTAGAGCCTGTCAAAGTGTCAAAATGCCCAACTTTCAACAGTCAATATTTCGTAAACAGCTAATAGTAGGAGAGCTAGCGGCCAAATCGACTAAGGTGTTTTATCAAGGCTAGAAATTTGTTAGCAGATGACTAAATATTACTTAATGGAAATGGTAATGACCTGTCACGCCATATCGTGTTGCGTCATTGATAAACTAATTTTTCGACATGCAAAAAAAAACAAAAAGTTATGTTGTTTCCACCAAGCTATAATTTTAATATGTTCTAAAATTCTTACCTCTGAAATTAAAAAACAATGGACAGGCGATTTCTATGGTTGCATCTCCGTGCCGGGCGGGTATATACTCCCTATGTTTTATATATTTATTATGGTGCTTTTACAAATACAATGGAAATGCATTATATTTCCTTGGCAAAAATATTTTCTGCAGTTATGTTGAAGTGTTGAACTAGAAAATATTTAATGGACACAAAAAATTACTCGATCGCCGACATTTTTTAATTTTCAAATGAAAGAAAGAATAACAGTAAAAACAAGATTTAAGAAGACTTCAACAAAAGGATATTAAAACTAAATAACATAATAAAAAATCTACTTCAGCCGACTTCATGAGTGTTAAAAAGTCGTGCGTAATGCGTGACGACTAAATTTGATTCAATAATGTGGATGGTTTTCAATCATGGAAAATGGTATTTTTTAAAGGTTTTTATACCATGCTGGAGAAAACGATTTCCTCACTCAAATGAGGCGCCATTTTCTGAATCTGCGGGAAGTTTGCTGTAAGTAAGTAAAATTATTTTAAAGGTGCTAAATTGTTCCATTATTAAACATTCGATTCAGACGTGAGACATGGATATACAGGGTGGCCCCTTAGTATCCCTTTATTTACAGAAATAATTAAAAATGTTAGATATAAAAATTGTAGGATAAGTTGTGGCGCATATTTAGATTCTACATAAAATTCTAAATACATTTCATGAATAATGTCCTATATCTATCTCCAACTGTTTTTGAGATATTGACAGTTGAAAATCGGCCATTTATCCAATTTGACAACATATAAAATCTATACGACTAAAGATAGGGCAAAATGGTTTGCACTGGTTTTTTATAAGCTATCTTTGACATTAACTTTATATTTAACCAGAGGTTAAATTTAACTGAAATGTTTTAACTTCTGGTTAAATCTAAAATTAGTGTCAAAAAAGCAAAATAAAAAACTGCAAACTATTTTGCTCTTTTTTTAGCCGTTTAGATTTTACAGGCTGTCAAACACAAATTAAGTTCGACCGCTCCATCAATTCCACAACAAATACCGATATTAAGAACACTTTTTATTCACCAGATTTAGTTACTAAAAAGTGATTACTGAGTATTTAAGATACACATAAAATGCATTTGAAACGCATGAAACACAACTAATGTTTAAAAAAATTGATAGGAATGATAACAATATTTTCCTATTTAATTATACTTTTAAACATGACGTAAGCCTACTTGGCTAAAATCTTGGTTGTGTGTCATGCGTTTTTACGGAAGATGGTTGATAAAAACTCCCAAATTCCAAATTCGGTACGGAAATGTTGGAGAAACTATTGAAAAATCACGTGGAAGTATTCAGTATATTTTTAACCCATTTATAATTGTGCTCGCCTGGCAGTCGCTTGCAACCAACAGAAGCACCTGTCGTTTTACATAGTTTCTTAAAATAGATGAATAAACATCCCCTATAAATTATAGCTTTGTAAAAGCACCATAAAAAATACATGAAATATAGGGAGTGTATGCCCGCCTGGCACGGAGATGCAACCATCGAAATCGCCTGTCCATTGTTTTTTAATTTCAGAGGTAAGAATTATAGAACATATTAAATTTATAGCTTTGTGGAAGCAATAATTTTTTGTTTTTTTTTTGCATCTTCAAAAATTAATTTATCAGTGATGCAACACGATATGGCGTGACAGGTCATTACCATTCCCATTAAGTACTATTTAATCATCTGTTAACAAATTTCTAGCCTTGATAAAACACCTTAGTCGATTTGGCTGCTAGCTCTTAGACTATAAGGATAGGCATAGGATATTATACATAATATGTGTTTAGATTTCTCTAGAGAGTCAAAAAAATGTAGTTATATACAGGGTGTTCCATTTAAAAAAACAGTCCATCCATGGCGTATGTCTTTTGTTTTTGGTTCAAATGTTTTTTTGGGTCAATTTTTGAATTTAGCAGAAAAAAGATATCAAATGGCTATTTTGGTGTGTTTTAGAAATACAGGGTAGGTCAAAAATAAGCCCCTGTTCAGTCCTCGTTGGAACACCCTGTGCATCTATGGCAACCTGTACCAAACAGAATAATGTAAATTTACTACTTCAGCCGTGAAGCCATTAAGTCCATGATCAAAGTTTGTGACCCACTGGGCACTGTCCATTTGACAAAAATATTTTGAGACTTTGTATGGTGATTTTTCATCAGACTTTTTTAAATCCCAGAATGAGTCCCAGTCAGACAATCCTAAGCAGCGTAATGGGGAATGAATTACTTTTGCTTATTGTGATTGCTTAAAGTTAATTATGGTGAGCTCTAATGAAAACAAAATTAAATTCCTATAGCTAATAATAGTCAAGGCCAAAGGCCTTGCTAATAGGCATTTACTGTATAAGATTTCTTGATGAATCCCTGCTTAGTTGGTCAAGTAGATAGTACCTTTCTTAACAACAGTAGGTATATACAATATATTTGGTATTGTAATTGTACATAAGCGGCTGTGACTTGATAACCGTTCACTATGGCCAAGAGAAATTTTTGGAAATTATTTTCAAATTCGTAAGCTGGTTGCTAGCGGGCTTAATAGATAGTAAAGAAAAAGAAAAATAAAAAAATACGTTTTTTTCAAACTTAATTTTAATCTAGTTAAATCTAATATAATCTAGTCTATTTGATTGGTTATTGATAGGTTTTAACGCACTTTCGTTGTTTGTAAGTAAAGCATTATAAAATTCATTTCAAGTTATTATTACATCTAGTTATGATTGTTGCCAATTTTTCATGAATCCTTCAAGCCGGTACAATTAGTGCAGGCGCATTCAGGCGAAGCATACCTCCTAAAGGAGACCAGTCAGCCTTGCGGTAGTTGTAGGGCGTTTTTGTGTTTTTGGCTTTAATTGGTTTCAATTTATTTATTGATATATTCGTGTCAATGCTGCGTGTGGGATGATGGCCATCCTCGGACACAAAAGGCATTGGGACACTGGACAGCCCGACATGGACCATTCGCCAAGTGTAAGTCGAGAGTTCGACCATTAAGATTGGGGATAAAATTGTACTAAACCAGATTGAAAAGTTAGCAAAACCTAAGGCGATCTGAACGAGTGAACATTACCATTAAAACTATTATCAACACTGAAACTTGGCATATTGATATCTATTACCACTAGACTATTATCTAAAATAAGAGGAAATGTCTTGAGGGAATGAAAAACAGATTGATACTCATATACAAGGAGATTGGAGTGCATTAGCAAATAAGCATCAATCTTACTGCCAGCCATGTCGACCATTGGATTATGATGCTGGATGCTTGTTACGTCAATTTGACTCGCCTCAACCCACACTACCTCTTTGAGAGACGTTAATCTCCCGTCGCTTCGGAAAACCGTGTAGTAGTCGTCAAATAGCTCCGCATTCAGAACATCTTTGTGGAACCATGATTCAGTTATCACTACAATCTGGTACTTATTTCAACTTGATGATTTGTTGTGTGTGTTATGTCCTCTTGCGTTGTGGTAGTAACATATTGTAGTGGTACTTGAGGTTGATTTTATATTTATGTCAGACATGTTTATGCGATTAAATTAAGTAATAGGATTTTGGGAACACAATGAATATATTTTATTTACAAGTTGTTATCTCCAGAACCCGTCCTTATGAAGCTCTGTTTTTAGAGCTTTATATTATGTTTATAATATAAGAAATTTGTCCAGTAAGCATTTTAAAATATCTGGAAAAGGCTGAAAGCATGATCAGCTAGCTAGTGTAATTTTTCATTATTCATTCATTTCATTAACTGTTTAGTTTAGAAATAGATTTTAATTTTTATGTTTTTAGGTTTTAGTACTGGACAAATACAATTAATTGATCCTGTAAAAAAGGAATTAAGTAAGTTATTTAATGAAGAAAGATTAATAGATAAAAGTAAGGTGACCTGTTTAAGATGGGTACCTGGAAGTCGCTCTTTATTCCTTGCTGCACATGCCTCAGGTAAGGTGATTTTAATAGTTGCATTTCAGATCTCTTTTACGCGATATTCGGCTATTAAAATCATAAATTGTAAGAATCATTTTTTATACTTGGCATAAATTCTAAAATCATGATGTCATTAGTTTTAATATATTTGAAAGATTATATTAAGTTCAGTTGTATCCTAGATTGTAACAAATAGTTACAAATCTTTAATAGTCAAAATTATAATAGATGCAATGCATGTGATATAATGAAAGAAGCTTAGCCTTGGTCAAGGCCTTGGTATCTATATACTTTCATTAGAGATTTATGGCTATTTTAATATAGGTAAGATATTCATCATTATATATTATGTGTCAGTATCTAAATTTGTATTATTTATTTTTTATAAAAGTAAAGTGCACTGGCCACTCTCAGTGTCACTGTCAGCTTCCTTTGCGGTGATTTGATTGATTTGATAGGATATACCGATTTTTGTTTTTAAACTACGTTATATAGTAAAATAAAAAAATATTCTCACCTTAACAACGCGAGAAATTTGTACATTGGTATATGTTAGGGAATCGGGCGCCGTTTGGCGCGACGCGCACACTGCCTGGGCGCCTTGCAATTAATGGCAATACAAATTATTATAATGCATTTATTTTTGATCATCGTCATGCATATTACATCCTTAAGGCGCTATTGGCGAAGCCAAGAAAAGTTTATGCTTACTGTTAAACTGTATATATTGGAGCGACGCATCGATTCATGTTTAGAAGCCCAGAAACTTTTTTATCACCGCTAGTATGTATAGTCACCCTTAACGGTTATCACATCTTCAACATAAGTGCACCACACATGCTGAAGTGCGTATTTTCTCGAAGATAGTTCTAACGACAAAACATGCATCCTCTTGTTTAAACATGTAGCATGCCACCACAAGCGATATTCTACTCAATTTAAATTTTAAATCCCACAACATGGGTACAACCAAATCAGGAGTTATTTGACGAAATAAGGTAATTTAAGAAGCGAATTGATAAAAATCGAATTAAAGTTTACGAAAACGAAGTTTGGATCAACATTTTGAACACCCTATATTATTACTTACGCTAATTCCAATAAGTGTTTAGTAGATCTTACAAACAAGAATATCCTCTAATCGAGTTTTGGCAGTTAATATGAGCTTGTTTTTTTTCCAAAAATTGCTTTTTGAAATCATATCTTAGCAGCGTCGCATTTGATGACAAAAACACTATAGGGAACTTTAATACCATAAAAAAATACATGGTATTCTGTTTAAAAAAAAGTCTTATTTGGTCTACTCTGTATATTTAGAAGACGCATGCCACGAACCCCCAAAACTTTTGAAATAAAATTTATTTGGTAAAATGTACCGTTAAAGGGATCGTTCACCGGATCCTAAATGGACACCCTATACATATACGTATCTCATACAGGGTGTCCGGAAATAACATCGTCAAATTACAGACGGTGATTCTACATAAGAAACCATGAACATGGGTCCGAAAATGCATAGTTTCCAAGATACAGGGTGTCAAACTTTTTATAAAAAATCAGTTTTTTAAATATGATTTTACTGATTTTGTTCAAATTTGGCAGGGCTATCTGTAGTAATAAGGGGCTCATTTAGCCTTAATTAGATTAAAAATATAAAGTCCAGTGGCGTCCCGGAGGTCATCATACCGAATACTATTGACAAAAAGTGTGCGCCGCTGACTTTTTCAAACATTTTATATTTTTTTCGTATTAAGCAACTAAAAATATAATATTTTTGATTCTTCAGTTGTTTTCGTATCTTGCGTTGTTTTCGATAAAAAAAGTAAAAACCGGTTTATTACATTTCCAAACTTTTTTGATAAAATCGATATTTTTATTTATATCTTAAATATGCTTTTACCGATTTTGTTGAAATTTAATAGGGTTATCTGTAGTAATAGGCGGCTCATTTAGCCTTTATTAGATTAAAAATAAGATGTCCAGTGGCGTCCCGGGGGGCATCATACCGAATATTATTGACAAAGAAATGTGCGCCACTAACATTTTATATTTTTTTCGTATTAAACAGCTAAAAATACAACTTTTTTATTTCTTAATTTGTTTTCGTACCTTGCTTCGTTTGCGAGAAAAAAAAATAAAAACCAGTTTATTACATTTCTTTAGGGCACAAAATTCTACATCAAACGTTGTAATAAACTGGTTTTATTTTTTTTCTCGAAAACGAAGCAAGATACGAAAACAAATTAAGAAACATAAAAGTTGAATTTTTAGTTGCTTAATACGAAAAAAACATAAAATGTTTAAAAGAGTCAGTGGTGCACATTTCTTTGTCAATAATATTCGGTATGATACCCCCGGGACGCCACTGGACATTTTATTTTTAATCTAATAAAGGCTAAATGAGCCGCCTATTACTACAGATAACCCTATTACATTTCAACAAAATATTTAAGATATAAATAAAAATATCGATTTTATCAAAAAAGTTTTAAACCGGTTTTTACTTTTTTTTCGAAACAACGCAAGATACGAAAACAACTCAAGAATCAAAAATATTGTATTTTTAGTTGCTTAATACGAAAAAAATATAAAATATTTCAAAAAGTCAGCGGCGCACACTTTTATGATGCCCTCCGGGACGCCACTGGACTTTATATTTTTAATCTAATTAAGGCTAAATGAGCCCCTTATTATTACAGATAACCCTGCCAAATTTCAATAAAATCAGTAAAATAATATTTAAGATATTAACAAAAAACTGATTTTTAATAAAAAGTTTGACACCCTGTATCTTGGAAACTATGCATTTTCGGACCCATGTTCATATGAAAAAATGTTCATGATTTCGTATGTAGAATCACCATCTGTAATTTGGCGATGTTATTTCCGGACACCCTGTATAGGATTGCCCTACCAATACCACATTCCAGTCAGATAAAGAGTTCGATAATTTATAATAGTAGAAAAATATTTAATCATCTTCCACTTGGAATTAGGAGGGCTCAGAGCAGTGAGAGATTCAGGAGGGATGTCAAGGCCCTTTTGGATTTTAAAGCTTATTATAATATTGACGAATTTTTTGATGATAATTTCAATTAAACCTGTTTATTTTGGGAGTTTGGATCCAGTTTGTTCTTGTTTTCTCTTGTTTTTATTTAAATTTTTATTGCTCTGATTTTAAGTTGCAATTTTATTTTTATCTTGTTTTGTCACTCATTGATATTGTATTGTGTTTTTTTGTAAATATGTGCGATGTTTGGTAAGCTTGGGATTATATTTTCCACTAGTTCTTAAGCCTTATATTTGTATGTTTCCTTTTATTCAACAAGCTTTGTAAATGCGAATTTGTTTCTTTGTACAATAAAGCTATTTTTGATTTTGACTAAACTAATACAAATCTATTTAATGATTTAGTTTTTGCGTAACACAAATCAAATCTCACTAATCGTTTCATTTTTGTTTAACGTCTTGTAATTTAACTTGTAGCCTGATTAGTGAATGACAGGGTCTCGTTACTTCAATTCTATCACTTACATTTTAACAGAATAAACTTATAACGTAGAGCTTTTTTATGGGTGTGTTTCAAACGCTCGAAACGGGTCTTTCGCGGATAAAATTTGAAAGGCGCCCAAAACGGAAAAACCCATTTAATATTTTGGAATTTGCAGGGTTGTCGTATTCTTGGGGAAAAAAATCTATTTCAAAGTTTAGTTTTCATCCATGGACATTTCCAAACATTAAATTAAACGGGAAGGATAGTTGTCGATCAAAATATTAACTAACGCGTTTTTAAGTGCTCAATGAAAAGAACCATAACAATACTTTTAATCGGCAATGGTGTCGAGCGGCATAAAGGTCAATTTTAAACAGTGTTATTGATAGTATATTATTATTTTCATACACCTTAAATTAATATATTACTAACATTGCCCTGGTTTTTAAATATACTACAATAAATCGTTATTTTTAGGCCAGTTTTACGTCTACAACGAAGAACTACCCTGCGGCAGTGCAGCACCGCACTATCAGCCGTTCAAAGCGGGAGAAAACTTTTCCGTCAACACCTGCAAAACTAAATCTACTCGTAACCCTTTATTCCGATGGTACCTTGGTACAGGAGCATCAATAAACCAACTAGCTTTTAGTCCTAGTGGATCGCAACTTGCTGTTGTGACCCAAGATGGGTTACTGCGGGTATTTCAGTATGATAGTATGGAACTTTTAGGTACTGCTCGAAGTTACTTTGGGGGACTATTGTGCGTCGCCTGGTCGGGAGACGGACGACTGATTGCTGTGGGTGGCGAGGACGACTTAGTGACAGTGTATTCTAATGAACAAAAACGGGTGATCGCTAGGGCTCAAGGACACAGATCGTGGGTAGCCGCTGTATCTTTTGACTGGTACCTTGAAGGCGAATCGTGCTATAGGATAGGGTCGGTAGGGCACGATACGCAGATTTGTTTGTGGGAATTGCCGGAAGATAACTTAGTGCCTCCTAGGTAAGAGTCCGCGTTTAAAGCCATCTTATGGTAACTTACATCTTTTCACTTTCTAGAGGTGTTTGAACCAACAGAGTGATACGCTACGTTTATTTCGACAGTTCTAAGCGCCCTTAAAAGTGAAGCCTCTTCGAATCGAATCTCAGTCCGACTGAAAATGACGATATACACTTGGGATTAACTTTCGAAGCAGCTTAGAATGTTGAGACAAGTCCAAAATATTTTAGGGTTGATTTCAAACAAGCGGTTTCAGGCATAAACAATGATTTAATCATGTCTTCAGAGCAATGAGAAATGCCATCGTCAGTTGATTTATGTAGTTAAGATTAAGATGTTAGTTTTTTGAGGAAGCAAACGGGGCCGATTAAAGAGCAGTTTTTTAGAAAATAAAAATGGAATTTCTCGTTAGACGGCCAATGTTATCCAAGTGCTTAAAGTTTCGGATTATAGTTAATAATATAAGATTATGTGTACTGATTTCGTCCTTTTCAAACATTTTCATTGAAAAAATAGTGATAATATATATGTTACCTGCAAAATATGAAATCAGGCATTCTATAGAATACCTAAAAATGGTTAGGCAAAGTATCTAAAAATGTGTTTTTCATTCTTTACCTAATTATCCTATATAATCCCTGCAAGTTGGCCGGTAAAGCGCTAAACATTGTGCAATTTATGTTTTGCCTACATGGCACAGCCGGCAATCTATAAAATTAAGACACTTTTATCACTTAATACTTTTCATTTTCAATTTTCAAGAAATATCACAAGCGTCTATGTTGAAATACGATGCCGATGCAGGCAAAACCAACAGAAACTAACTAAAAATAACCCAATGCAAGCCCAATATCAAGAATTTTTTTTTTAAAATGCTAATTTTGTACATTGCCTAGAAACCACCGCAATGTTTAGAATTCCTAGATTTTCTATGAAATTTCTAGGTAACTTGTTCCATACATTGCCTAAAGGACACGGACATCTAGATAATGCCTAGGTATTCTATACGACTGAATTATACACTTTACCGGTGACATTCAAATACATTCAAATTTCTACTAAAGCACGATACACAGACTAACGGTATGTTCTTGCGCATGGCGCCAGCCGAGACTTACGTCACGCGGGAGGCAAAATTCGTATTTGTTATATGGGAAATAGTGTTGGCATTTTAAAATATCATGTTTTTCAGCCTTTATTCAATTATTTTTTTAGTAGTATAGTGTTTATGGGACATTTTGGCGGGTGAATAAATATCAGAAATAGGAGTAAATACTTATATGTGCCGAAATTAATCCTTTATTAGTACCTACATACAAAAGCATACAGAACATTTTTAAAATTAGTAAATTTTGATAATTTTTTTTTGAAGTTTATTATTCTAATATATGTTCGTGTCCAAAGATTACTTCAAAAGGTACTGACGTATTGCCAAATGAAGATAAACTGTTTTCATCCAAACGTTAAAAAAAAATCTTGACATGAAGTTAGCATTTGGTAGAATTCGGTTTCCATTTTTTTCGCCAGATCCCATAATTCTTCGGTAGGATTAAGTAGTGAAACTCTCGAAAGTGTTTGCAACCATGGAGGAGTCTCTAAAACATTTGGCTGCTTTGTGGGTACTCCCAAGGATGGGTATTTGTTTTTAAATTTAAAAGCCACATATCCAGCAATGTACTTTAACGCTTCCATGTTTACTTGCTCTTTTACCTCAAAGGTCTCCATAAGATTTATTAGGTCGTCAACAAGAATTGCTTCCTCTAAATATATAGGCTCCTAAATTGATGACTTTCATCTAAAGCAAGTTCTTCCTCTTCCTCTCCATGTTTCTCTTCTACTCCTATCTGATCTTTTGGCAATGTTTTGCTAATATTTTTTGAGTTATACAAATCTCTTCATCTTTGGTTTCTTGAAAAACATTTAGTAAGCAGGACTCATCACTTTCCAAGGTATTTCTATTCTCTCTAAAAATGACAGCAGAATTTCTTCCAAGAATGTACCAGCGTAACCTATACTTAAAATCCAATCGTGAAGGATGATCATTTGTCCCCCCATTCCTCGTATATATGCGAAGACATTTTCAAGTACGTCTTGGTTAAGTCGAGCAGTTAGAATATATTTAATTTTATATTTTTCTTTTAAATAGGAAAACATCTCCAAAAGAGATCTATTATTTAATATTATACCTTTTTGGAATTGAATAATACTCCTATGTTTTCCTACCTTAAATGATGATATTAATTCGGTCATATCATTTAACAATTTAGTTTGTTTTTCCTCATTCGCACCAAATGCATTTCTTGATGGGTTATTACCTTCACATTTAACTCTGGAACTAAAAAGGTCAAACCAGTCATTACATATTTGGACGAATTCTGCAGCTTTGCCCCAGTCAGAATTTTTTGGCATAAGTCCATTTTCTCCACAATATTTGATTGCTTTTGCTGGGGTGTTCGATAAAAGTTGAGCAGCAGGTCTAACTCGTTGTCTCATTGATCCTTTTACATTTAGATGTTGTTCGGTCAGTCTATGAGCTAGTGTTAATTCTGAAGTCAAGATATTTAAGAGAGCTTGAAAATAGTCAATATTAATTACAGAATCACCAAAACAAAATCCATAATCAAGAAGGTGGTTACGGATTTGCTTTAACAATACGAATATTTTTAAAGAGGTATCAGATGGGTGATTAAATGCACATTTCTTATCATGCCCTACATTTAGCTTCGACCATAGCCCTACATTTACAGCTCACATATCACTGCACATTCCACCACTATAAAATTTGCTTCAGACAATGCTAAAACTATTTCATTTAAAATGTCTTTGGGCATAGGCTGATCAAATTTATAGTACATTGGCTGCTTCCAATTGGAAAATATACCACGTACCATGTCGCGTGTGTTATGTTTTAAAAGTCACTTGAGAAATACCCCTCGGCCTCGTGGTATAACTTTTTCTCGCGTGACTTATTTTCAACATAACACACTAGTACCATAAATAACTATTATCATTTTTTCGGCAAGCGTTTACCTACTGTTTCGATAAATCATCATTTTGCGGAAATCGGAAATATCGGATATCACTACCTTTAGTTTTCTTATTATTGTTTTTACAAGTAGCCACAGCACATTTCGGCACTTCAGTCTCAGTTTTAACTATCTATTGATTACACACTAGGCTTGTTAGATACATAAATATATAATAACACTATAAAGGTAGGTACCTACAGACACAATAATTACAACCATACACAAGAACACTTGTATCGTATCGCGATTGGAGAAGCATCGAGTGAATTTCAGCCTCCCGCGTGACGTCAATGCGCGGCCCGGACGATATTAAGACCTGCAATCGGCATACCGTTAGTCTGTGTATCGTGTACTAAAGAACAAATTAATAGTTTCATCCATAACATTGTACAACATCGGTTGATTCCGAAATCTTCAGAGATATTTTGGGTTTATGTAATGTCGGACGGAGATATCGAGTTGATTTGCAGCTTTAACTGAGGAAACCATGTGCCGGATAGACTCGCATGTTGATGGAAGTAGAGGGGTCTTGCCACATGGTTTATTATTATTACTGACAACGTTTTTGAAACAAATAAAAGGTACATATATTTTGTTTGTTTCACAAACGTCAATACTAATAGCAATAATGTAAAGTATAAATATTACTGGGCAACAAGAATAGAATCCAAATGAACATTCACTGAAAAATTTATTTGACAAATGGTTTTTAAATTTTAAGCATTGCATATATTCTTTCAAAGCCGTCTGTGAGCACATGTTCAATGATACAGATCTGATAGGCCTATTTCCTTTTCCTTAAAAAAAAAATAAAATGACCCCTAGCAGTTTTATTTGATGTTTAATTGTTGTTCACTAATCATTTTCGTATTCGGTGGGAAAAATTATATAAGATAGCTATTTCAGTTTTTTTTATATGAAAGTGTAGAGTCAAAAAAGGCGCTTGTCTAGGCCTCGTTGGATAACCCTTTACCCGGTATTCTAATTAAAAATAACTGAATATATTTTTCTTAACGTCTGTGAATATCAAAACGTCCCGAACACAACGAACAGGGAGTTGAAATTATTGATATGAGCAAATACACCGAAAATTTAAACAAGATAATGATTTTAGATTTCTAAACATGAATTTTTATGACTAATTTGTATTCCATAAAAAGGCTTTCTTATAGATTTATGATCCCCATTGGATACCAGAAATGCAACTCAAGCTAAGTTTTATGCCTGTTTGCACTGAGTATTAAAGAGTTTTTATGCATCAACCAACATTTACTAAGGATTCATTTTGTTTTAAGTAATTAATCACATTATCTTTTTGGTGAACACTCTAGCAATATATTTTACGATGTTTAAAACCTAGACATTTTTGTTAGTTGGTGTCTCAATGTTATAACAGAAAAATTGTCAAAACTTGTTTTACCACCATACGTTGTATTACAAATCTCATTTTGTCTGGAGGGATAGTATACAGTAAGCTAAGTTATAAACTGTTGTTTTTAATGAATCACTAGATTAATATCTATCTAAATTATAATAATTTAATCAGATTTTTGTGTTAGAGGATTTTTAACATAGATGGTTTTGGCCAACACACGGGGGATTAATTCTATGTTGATACCATTCTTTTTTAAAATACAGTAAGAAGACTAAGAATTCAGAGACAAATCGACATGTATTTTGATCTCATGAGAAAGATAGATGGTTTTACCCTTTTTACCGGACATACGGGTGCTTCATTTTATGTTGATATCATTCTTTTTTTTTTCAAATTCAGTATGACACCCTAAGAATTCAACAAAGAGGCAGATTGACATGTATTTTGATATCATTTCTGACACCACTATTTATGTTCAGCATATTTGTTTTAATTAATAGTATAATGAAACAAATTGATTTAATTTCCACTTATATTAACTTGATCTTGACTTATGTTTCGACAACACTGTGTCTTCTTCAAAAGTTTGCTTTAAAGTGTTAGTTTGGGTTAGAAACACTTTAAAGCCTTTTGAAGAAGACACAGTGTTGGCGAAACATATGTCAAGTTCAATTTAATATAAGTGGAAATTAAAACATTTTGTTTCATTATACTATTAATTATAATGAATTTCCATCAAGTAACGGTTAATTCAGTGTTATTATATTTGTTTTAGACCAAGAGCCAAGCGTCGGTCGGACCCCCTGCAATTAGTGGGAACCCCCGCCTGTCCTCGACTAGATGAATGCCCCATGCTCGAAGCTTTAGTCTGTAAGAAAATTGCTCACGAACGTCTGACGTCCTTGATTTTCCGATCTGACTGTTTGATAACCGCCTGCCAAGACGGGTACGTCTACACTTGGGCAAGGCCGCCCCGAACGCTCACCTAGCCCGAAGAAACAGAGACTGGTAGCTAGCGACATCTTATTTTCAGTTAAGAGTTTCTTTGGTGCGTTTAGAGTGAATTGGCATACAGAAGACGGTTGATTTGGAAAATAAGAAAATTCGTGATAATATTGGATAGTCTAGAAAGAGCGGATACTGTGAGTCGATATTTCATGTAGATAGATCCTTAATATCTCGCAGCCGTTTAAAAAAGTTTTTTAAGTTTGATACCAACATATAAAGCAACATTGACTTTTGATTCATTGTTCTGTGACGTATACTAAGAGTCTATTTAAAAATATATTGTGGCTCAACATCGTTGCTGAACATCCCCAGAATTTAGAAGTCCAACTATATATTTTTTATCAATTTATTGACATGGCATGACGTAAATACTGTGTGACGTACTTTTCAGGTATATCCGATATCATAAATCCGTTATTTTTAACACGCTAAATAATTTCGTCAATATTTGAATTACATTTTCTCATTATCATACTTTTGCGGAAGGGAAATGTTGAATTTTTAGAAAAAAATCGATCACTATCATGACAAAACTATCGAGTTTTATCACTTAGCTTTCCGTAGGTCTTTATGCCAGCAAATTACATCTAGGCCGAATGGCGTACAGTCTATGTTCAATTTGCCATAGCAAACAGTTTAGTTGGATAACTTGGGTCTGTATTGAATCATTGGAATTTATTGGTTTTCTACAGGCAAACTGTTTACGTGGATATCACGCATTAAGCATTTTGTGTGTCATTTTTCTTTAACTTGAATAGAGTATAGATATTGAAATTTATTTTGCAAGGCTTGAAACTTACCGTGGTACTTAAGGTAAGTTTCAGGCGGTGCAAAACGATTTGCAACGGCTCCGCAACTTTGGAAAAATGCCTGTAGTACGGGTCTTCGTTAGCCACTGAAGTGGTGCTCTTATTCGTGGTGAGTTGAGGCCTAGTTGTACATTCGTGTCTTCTTGGCGATGTGAAGGCCCTGCCTGCGTCTCATATTTTTTGATCCGTGCTGACACGGTTGTAGCTAAGGTATGTTTTGGTGATTGGAGTTTGTAGACAGTTGAACAATTTTAAATTTAACAAAAGGGAATCACTTGCTAAATTTGCCCGATATCCATTCCATGATTTTTTAGTTTTCAGCGCACCTATAAAATTTCAAATGTATATTATAATTTGTCCTAGAATGCCTCACAATTTGACATCTTTGGCCAGGAATGGTGAACACATCTTAGTTTTTCCAGTATGGGATGCCCTTCCAAAGGCGTATGGTGTACCTATTTAGCGTGCACGTAATGCAGGACTTTGGAAAGTGAATACAAAATCTCTTTGCGTTGTTTTATTTTTTCGTGTAGACATAAAAAAAAAATATTTAAATTTCGAAAGCAAAATATTTGTTTCATATTTTCCATTAGCTTTTCCGACTCTTTACCAGAGATAAATTTCTCCACATCTTTCGTGAATAGCTCTTTACATGTAGGCAGCACTTATCAGTTCTTCGTTTTTCGTTGCTCTCCTTTGTTATTGTGCTGTCTTAGGGCGTAATAATGCTACTCTGTCACTGGCAGCTACAACGGATAGTTTTTCTTTATCGCAAATACTTCTTACTTTTGTAACAATCTCCTTGGTTTGGTTCTCAACTGTCTTAGTCACCCCTGTTAGGAATATGAATTAAAGTATCAAACGTTTTTAGGTACCTTGTTACGTGCCATGATTCAGTTGAAATAAAATAAGGAAATGACAATTGAGTCTATATCAAGTAAAGCATAAATCAATAACATAAACATTTGTTTCATGTTACAGCGGTTTAGGCTACATGAAAAAGTAGGCTGCGCCTAACACTTCTGACCCATTAAATTTAATTTGGACATGAGTCTAGAGATGGCAACCTTAATACCTTTAGCAAAATTAAATGACCATATGTCAGGCGAAAATGCGTTTTGTCTATCTGCATGAAATGAGGCCATGATGTTATTTTAGATGAAAGAAAGATCGATTTTGCACTTATCCGCTTTTTGGCCTAACTCATTTCTGGGTATTTGTACCTTTCCTTGTGATGCGTTTCTCAGGACATGCCAAGTGTCAAATGGGGCTTTAATAAAAAGTTCTTGTTTTTGTATTGCTTTATCACTCTAAAACTTATTGAACTTCCTAAACCCCAAATTACTTGCTGAACCATCTTACATTTTTTGTTTTTAAATGTTTTGTTACATTTAATATTCATGCATGAATTCATTTACGGTCTTGGTATTTGGTCTCGCAAAACCCGTTTTCACAATTTGTGGTAACATTTTGTACAGTTAGTTACAAAGTCTTTGGCGACCAAAAATTCTGAAACCCGACGTTAGTTTCGATTTCGCAAGTTTGAAGTCACCGACTCTAATTTAAATTATTGTTCTTTAATATTTTATGGGTTGCTTTGGTATCTCACACGTAATACATTTCCAGGAGAATACTTT
Organism: Pissodes strobi; assembly: GCA_016904865.1. Lineage (NCBI taxonomy): Eukaryota > Metazoa > Arthropoda > Insecta > Coleoptera > Curculionidae > Pissodes > Pissodes strobi. The sequence goes on along the minus strand of MU186134.1, from coordinate 5,295 downwards.
TTTATGACTAGACTGAAATATTTAGGTACGAGTAGGTGATTCGTATTTATTTTTCAGGTTTAAATATTTAAGGATGTTAAATACCAAGTTGACTCAAAAGAACGCTTCATGTTATTTTCGTAATATCAGTTATATTTATTATAAAAAGCGCATGAAAAAATAGTTCCTTTTAGAAAGTAAAATTACAGTAGTAATGTTCAAATAACTGAAATGGAGAGTTTAAAAATACAAGACAAAACAATAATATATTTGACTACATTGACGGAATAAGGAAACAAACTAAATTTTAGGTTTTAATATCTAAATTTTGCATTTTTATACTTTATGGCTATTTTATATAATATATAGCTACTTTTGTCCGATGCATATTCTAGATCTATTTAAAGCTCACCGCTGTGTCATTATTTTAATGGCTGCAATTGTACAGACATTTCCTTTTATGTTATAACATTGTAACGGAATATATGCTTATTCCGCTCCACTAAAACTTCGGTTCATTTGCAAATGATTCTCGGTATTCAATAATTAACGTTGGGCGCCACTTTGTAATGATAACTAGCTCAGTCGCCAATTTGTAGCGAAAGTTAATTTATTGAATTAAGTATGACATTATGCGCCATTTTGTATGCATGAGACTCGTTTTAATTTTGCTTAGGGCGTCGGTCGACGTTCTCTTATTAACAGAGATTTTTTGTGTATTGTGGGCGCCAGAGTTTCTAGAGGCAATGCGAACTGAATATGAACACTTAAATATAAATAAATATAAAGATAAGAGTATCAGAAATTTGCCCTTATAATTCGCAATATCTCCCAGACTTCTATCTTGCGATAAATTAAAGAGTTAAATTTCAAAACAACAATATATTAATTTTACAATTAAATTACAAATAATATTGATGAAATTATTAGAAATAAAGTTTATGAATAAATTGACTTAGTAAAGAGAATTAAAATTAATTGTGACAGATAAAAAAAAGGGAATGAATAAAGCGTTATTATTGGTCTTTACAATATGTTTATCTTCTGATTGGCTAATACTTAGCTTGTGCAACTATTCTGTAACCATGCGATCGTATTGGGACCTCTACTGGAACCGCTTCTGCCTGTTCCCAGAGTCTCTTGGTCTTATCGAGGACTTACTTGGTTCCCAACGTATCGAATCCCTCAAAACACTTTGTATGTATGTACAGTAAGTGGACGAACACCTGCTACTTGCCAAGCACTATGTTTTCTTCCAGCCAACGTTGAATACATGCAATAGAAAATAACCTAATCTTAGACCAGCGTATATCGCTAATTAAAGAATATTCAGGGAAATATCATGTGAACACAAGTGTCACTGTTACACATGAGGAAGCAATCAACAATTTGAATATTTACTGGTTAAATCAGATATAATCAGAAACTTGAATTACAATTTTAAGTTGAGCAAAAATTATAAATAATACTGTTACTCAAGATATCCCTTACTTTACTTTAAAATATGAAATTCAAAAGAGATAATGACTGAAATTTAAAATTCCAAAGGAAAATTATGGAATTACGTTCCAATTCAGTGACTCTCGGTAAATCTAAATAAAAGATAACTTGAATTTAATGATAAATAGAAAAAATAGGGGTACAACCTCTAATAACGAGTCTTATAACTCAAAATTATTACTATTACTTTTTATTTCGGCCCTTGGCACATAAACGATAATTGAGCGTAATTAAGCCTCAATTAATTAAAGATAAAGATAAAATAATCACTATCTCGCATCGAGATAGAAATTTAGATAAAAGATAAAAAAACCAGATAATTTTACATATGTGAGATTAACCTCTCATAAGCAAATTAATGTTGGTACATCAGTGTTTAGACGAGACAGGGCGAGTGCTAATAATTATATGCTTAATGTAACAAATAAACTGAAATTTGAATTAAATGAGCTTGAAAAGAAAACATATTAAAACCAGCAATACTATGAGGGAAAATTCTTAGAAATTCTACTGAAAATTCAATTTACTACCTTTGCAGGAATATATAGTCTACTCCGAAAATTCACCCAAATAATACTGTTCTATTTGAATGGAAATATGCAAAATAAGGTGCGTGACCACTAAACCATGAAATAATTACGTTCTCCGTAAATCTGGACTAAGCCTATTTCAAATTACGTGAATTTGACTAATGAGAGACGCAATTATTCACCAATAAATCGGTATCCTTACCCAACGGTCACGACAATAATTAAGATGTAAGCTAAATAGAAGTGCTATATAAGAATGCTAAATTCTTGTTTAAATCGAATAAGGCTAAATGAATCATGAACAAATTTTAATTATGTGTTTAAAAAATAAAGAATTAGTTAAATATACTGCAAGATGAATAAAATATTTCAAGATTAAAATTTAGCACTCACCCGTCAAGCGTCGCCACAAAGATAAACGACCTCGCTCTCAAAATTGAAGACGTTCGACAAATTAAGCTTGCCGTAGTATTATTGGCTAATTTATATCATGTGATCACTACTATATATCACGCAGCGTCAAGCTATAGAAATACCCAATATTAAATATAGTAATCCATAGTAAATTAAATTCATGAATTGTAGGTATTAAATTGGGTACTGCGTTCCAACCACACGAAATACACCCATTCGTGAATAGATGTCACTGGCAACTTAAATACTGAGAATCATTTGCAAATGAACCGAAATTTTAGTGGAGCGGAATAAGCATATATTTCGTCAAAACATTATTTATTATGTTATCAAATTTTCAATGAGCCTGATAATTATTATTCTATCAAAAGTTTTATCAGTTCTTATTTATATAACAAAATTTTACAATGTCAAATTAGGTTCCTTTCCATAAAAACAGGTCGTTACGTTTTTTAGACTTTTCAATATACCCTTCCTTTGTCGGAAGACTTTTCCGAAATGTATAAATGCTTTTTTTATTTATAATTCCAAGATAAAAATGTTTATATCAAGGAAGCTACTCAGGTAGGATTTGAAAATAGTTTTATCTGTTCAGTTTTTCATATTTTTCCCTCTTGATCACTTTGTGCTGGCATATTTGGGTGTTTACCCAAACTTACAAATGTTAATTAATAATGCATCCAATATCAATATTTAGAACTGGAGAAGGCTTCATTACACTATCCATACACAATAAATAATTGATTTTTTTGTGATTTTCTTTTTTTTATATGAAATCTAATTAGGAGGGGAAACACATATATTCAGACATAAATTTTTGTAACTCATAGTTTACGCCTGTTCATGTCATGTTTAAAGAAAACTGCGATTCAAATTTGCAATAAATTGTGCCTTTAAATAAATAATGCGAGGTGTATGACAAATGATTTGACATTGTAAGGTATATTGGTAACTTTACCAAGAAGATAATTGCCATAGAATTAGTGGTTCCAAGGATGGTATCTATGGTATTTCTGTCCTTGTTGAAATTACCAAGAGATAGATATATCGAATCTTAAGACGTCAGTTTGATGATCTTGGTAAAAAAGATTAAAATCATCATTACTTACCGATGCAACAGTAACTGGTTTAAGCCTCGCAGTAATTTGGACGTTATAGGAATTATATTATCATATATTCCAGTTTTACTGCCCTATGAGCCGGATAGATCACTTAATTTTTTTCAAAGCTGTATTAATATAGTATAATTAATACTGTTTTTTTTGTTAGTTCTCATTATAATGAGTTCGCGCAAGCCTTCGTTATAAGTCATAGTAGAAAGCTGCAAGAAAGGCCTTTAATTTACGATAAAATAGACATGTACTTTCAACTAAAAGTCCTTGCCTAACCTAACTTATTGAACGTTCGAGGCTTCGGATCTCTAAGGTTAAAACACTTCAAAACGTTTCTATAAAATTAATATCTTTAATAATTATTTTTTTTTACAAATTACAAGTTTTGGAAATCTCGTGTATGAATAGGGTTATGAACTCTGGCCAAATTTATGCAATTGCATAAGATATCAAATGTAATGCTAGTGTAATTTTTGATTATTTTATCTGTATTTGAAGAGAATAATTAGTGTGTAGGTACCATTCTCCCACTTGAGCAAAGGCACAGGAAAGTTACTAACATATCACTTTTCAGGATTTTTTTTCTAACCGAAACTAACTCTAAACTATTGTCAAATCCTCTCATTTTCAGACAGAATGCTTTTTAAATACACGACTGCTCTAAAGGGGCTACTACTTCTTAAAACTTTGGTTCATAAATTGTAAGTTAACATTTCTATTTTGGAAAAATTGTTTTAATTATTATAAAATATAGTTTATTTTTGAGAGTCTCCTGACTTCTAAAAGGTGCTGTTTTGTTTTTTATGTGAACAATCCAAACATTGGATTTAAAGCAACTATGCATCAAGATCATTCAGTCTTCATTATTGTTTACATGCATCATCTTATTAACTTTGACTGTTAAAAAAACAATTTTTGAGATAAAATATAATATCAAAATTGATGTGAAAAAAGGGCATTTGGTGTTTTTGTTCAGCATTTATATTGTTTAAGAAAAATATTATTTTGAAATTGCAAAACCTATAATGTTCTTTATGCATTCTAAGCTTAAACTCAAAGTAAAGCTTTGTTAGTTAGTAGTCTATCGTGATTAAAAGTATTTTTGTATGTTTTTGTAATATACTTTTATACAATATGAAAGGTGTAAATATGGGATTATGTTATTATTTAAGCTAAAGATGGTCCAAACTCTTATTTAAATTATTACACTGATGTACGTCTATTACCTTGAGTAAATTAATATTTTATATATACATGTTTTAATTGCTCTCCCTGATATATGCTGAGAAAAACAAGAAACCTGTAAGTGCCAACGACATATTCTGACAGTTACTATTTCATTACCGATAGAGTGAGAGAAAATGATAGTCTCTAAAAAACCATAAATTTTTATCCTAAGTTTTTGAGTGAAATCGATCACAACCTTAATAATCGACTTGGTTAATAGCCTGGCCAACATACATACATTTATTACAAAATTAAAATATTTTAGAATGAATTTAGCACACTCGGTAGCAGACAAATTGAAAAATAATTGTTATTTAATAATAAAACTAAATTATGATATTTTAAAATGTTTTATTCAATGATAAAGTAAATTTGGGGTGTTAAAATTTATAGATTTATTTCAGTTACTATTCTACAATCAAAATATAATTTTATTCTCTATATCATAAAGGTACTTTTTAATATAATTTGTGATATGCTCTTTTATACATATGTTACGCTTTTTGATTTTTATTGTACTTGTAATATTAGAA
>MU186133.1:58135-96767 GCA_016904865.1 Pissodes strobi | reverse complement strand
AAGTTTCGTGACGTCACTATTACATCATCATTTTTCAACTACGGCTTACTACAACTTACATACGTGACGAGGTGTGGTACTCGAGGTTTGATGGAGTCATGGCGGATTAATTTTGAAACGTTAAACATGTGAAATGTTTGTTTTTCCATTCTGAACAAGTTTGTAAATTATACGTTAATGAAATTCTTCTATAGAAGCCTCAGACGCATCGGAATTCCTACACAAATGTGCCCCAAATGGGATTTGGGCAGCATAAAGTATCCTGAACATATTCATCGAAAAAATACCATTAGTTTGCTTATCTCCAGAGGCCACCATTCTGTCATTAAAAATATGAGTAAGCGTTCTGCACTGATCAAACTGATCATTTTCAAATAAATATGCAAAATATCTATATTCTTTTCTAGCAATGCAAGATCTAACTACGGTATTTTGGCGAAGACAGAAGCAGACAGTACAATTTGTGGTGGGGTGCCCGCTTGGCACGTACACTGACGATCAAAAAAAACTAGGACATTCAAGGTCATCTCATAAAATTGAAGTGTGAATTAGGCATAATTTTTTTTATTTATAACAATTATACCAGATAATTTGAAATGTGTCACTTGTGTGTATGTTACATGTCACAGTGACATCCGTAATTATTATAATTTCTTAAAATTTAGATACGATGCCTCGACTAACAGAAAATCAAACAAAAGGCCATTTTGATTGCGATAATATTGAATGGTGAAGCAATACGACCCATCGCAAATGAATTAGGAATAGATAAAAATACAGTTCTTCTGGCCAAAAAGAAATTACAAAGAGACGATTCAATTAGACGGAAACAAGGTTCGGGACGAAGCAGAATATCATTTGAAGAAGATGATACTTGTTTAGTTAATTTTCTCAGAGAAAATCCATTTGATAGGTACTGCAGTAAAAGCAAAAGATTAATCCCAATTTCCTGGTTCCATTATCACAGCGCGCCGCAGAATCAGGAAGACGGAACTGCGAAATTATCGTGCAGCTAACATTTTTTTTTTAACTCCAGTTAATAAAACCGCTAGGCTTATTAATTATTATTAAATAAAATATGGTCTACTTGTAGTTAAATATTTGTTTATACAGATAAACATCTTTATGTTTTGTAATTTAGGTAAATTATTACTATATTTTTTTTGTAATTAGGAAACTAACGGTTTTCTTCACCATTTTACGTACCCTGTATTGTGATGTCACTGTCACGTCAAAACGTTAAGCTTTGTTCACCACCGTAATTTTTGACATTTCAATTTTTTAAATGGCCTTGAATGTCCTAGTTTTTTTTGATCGCCAGTGTACTTCAGTATTACTTGTAGTTAACCGTGGTTACTCGCCAAAAAACGCGAATAATCTCCTGAGCATTATAAGATCCTTTACACAAATAGTGCACTATATAAAAATCGGCCTTTCCTATTGGTTGATCCGCATGGCCCTCCGCTCGCTACGGGGGCTCAAGAAAAGGAAACTAACCAGGTGTTAACCCAAACTAACCCAAGACATACCCAAAATCAAGAAAAAAACTGTTTAGAAACATAATCTTAAAAAAAAAAAAATAGCAACGGGGTTCGAACCTCGGCCATCCAGGTGAGACCCAGCTGTATAAACCTCTACACCACGAGAGCTCTTGACAGAAATCGATTGCATCACGCAGACATATCGTAATACGAGATGGATCGACCAATAGGAGAGGTCGATTTTTACATAGTGCACTATTTGTGTAAAGGATCTTTAAATGCATCTCCTGACAGCTCCATACATACGAAGTACCTTCCAGAGATAAAATAAAAAGGAGAGATTGCCGAATCAATGATATTTTTTTAAGACAGTTTTCACTAGCGCCGCCAGTATCCTCGGGAAGAATTACATATGGGTTGATCGGTATTACAGATAACTGTTTTTGTGTTTATGGGTCGGTAATGTAAATTATTTCCTTACCGACTGTATGGCGCCATATTCAAAATTATTGTTTTATTTAAGCTGTGATCCGAAATGATTAAATTTGCTATTTTTAATGCATTTTCATTCCGAATCATTTTTCTTGGCGAACTTTACCCGTAAAATCTGCCAAAAATTATGTGTCGGAATGAAAATTCAGTAAAAATTGCAAATTCAATAATTTCGGAATACGGTTTTATTAAAATTCGCATATAATTTTTCCGTTTTTGTCATTATTTCAAATATATTCGATTATGTTTTGCCCCTATAGAAAAATGAAGGTGTTTCTGATATTTGAAACACAACTTTAGAGCTTACATAAGAACGTAGAGGTAAAAAGTACCTAAAAAAGATTTTTTTTTAGGAGCAAAGTACCTAGTTAGTATAGGCACATTTAAATATTTCAAAGGTTTTATGCATAATTATGTAATTTTGACGAAAGTTTTGTGATGCGACTTTGTAATATTATAACGTATAATTTAATTTTTAAGCATACATTAGGTGTTAAACAAACAACGTTCTTTTAAGGAAGATTGTTCCGTTTTTATATTATAAAATAGGGAAGTTTATTAATGTTAAATAAAACACATTTGATTATAATAAATATATATAATTTTTATTTTAATCTAAACCTCAAAAACCGAAAAAAAGTGAAATGTGGGTTCTCAGGAGGATTAGCCCTTATAGAACAGTTTCTATAAAACAAGGATTACATGTACTTGTGGATGGAGTAGGTTGGGTTATATGGGGAACATTGTGGGAAGTGTGAGGAAGTCTAATTAGAATATCACTGATAATTTTGATTCGAGGCTTTAAAAAGGGTACCGCAAAGCTAGTTAATCTCCTTTGTGACGAATCTGCAAAGTTTTTATCTTCAAAATGGTCTCCACACAAATACATTCTAGTCGACTTATCATTTAAATTCATCATAATCTGGAGCCATTCTTCGCGTTTTTTCGAATTATTTTCAGGAACAATAAAAAAGTGTTTATTTGTACCTCCATTAGCCAGGGGTGTAGAGCACTGATAACGAAAAATTTACATTTTTTTTTAAACTAGTCTCTGACCACACAATTACTATATTTAAAATTATTACCTATTATTATTCTGTACATGGATTACGGCAAAAAAGATTTCCAGAAATTAGAAAAATAATCTAGGCTATACTATACTTATTATGTTACGTTATATATGGGGCTCAAGAGATGGTTGAGGATTGCTTATAATACGAATATTTCGGACTTTTGTTCATTTTCCCATTGAATATCGATCTCTTCAACTTTAGTCTGAAAGTATGCGCCTACATTATTTCTATTGGAAGCCAAACAGGAAATAAGGACTAAGAGTTTTGCATCAATCAGTGTGGATCCAACTTATGACAGTAGGGTTTGGACTTCAACATAAGTAAGAATACGAATTGGCCAGGGTCAGACTTTGTTTAACACTTTAACTAAAAAGAAAACAACATTAAACAGACGGTACGGCAAGGCCGCACATACTTTCTCTCTCGCTCATATGATTCTGCCACAGAACTAAAAAAAATGGGACATAGGTAGTTCCGCCACAAAACTAGGAAAAATTGGAAGGTGAATGTTTCCACTAGTAAAGTGGCTTTATCTTATTTTTCCTAGGAAAACTAAACAAATGCATAATTATTTCCCTTACTAATTGGTAAATAAGTACAGAGTGAATAAAATCGTTAAAGCAGTTATCGATAAAATCGATTTTTTTCCATTTTTGTTACAAGGGTATAGTGGCCTTTACCGATTTTTCCCGGAAAAAATGGTGCAGTATCTACGTGATTAGTCTTACTAAATGGTAAACATGTAAAAAATTTAAATAAAATCGTTAGAGAATTTTTTTTTTCTTCATATACTTACCCTTAATTTTGAGGAGAAAAAAAACTGAAAAAAAGTTCTGGATATATTCACCAGAAACTTCCAAATACCGATTTTGGTCGAAATCGACTTAACGGTTTTGGAGATAAGTTGTGTGACAGACAGACGTACACACAGACACCCACATAGACACACATTTTCTTGGTACTTGTTTACTACTATATCCCTAGAGGTAATTATTTAATAAATCTCCAACATATTTTATATAAATTTATTGTTTTTTAAATTTATAAACCATTTGCGCTAAATAATTTTAATGGAATTTATCTATTTAGACACTAATCTAATCATATTGTGCAAAAGTAATTCTAAGTTAGGTGTTGGGGATATACAAAACTGTTTTTTTTCAAAATTTTATGTTTTGAGGACTCTAGGGGTCATGATTCGTCGAGATTTGCAAAAAAAATAAATTCGATATTTTGGACGATTACAATATTTTCTCTATAGCCCTATATGCGCGAGAGAGTAAAAATAAATTCTGGACAACGCCAATTTTACAAAAAATTTGCTACTCACTGTATAATTTGGAACAAACATCCTCTAGCGGCAACTATCAGCTAAGTATGGTATAGAAATGCAATATTATTTGCTTGGTCTTCAAAATATTTGGTTAATACAAAGACATAAGAAATGTACCGCGGTAGCGGAAATATATCGTATTCGATTATTTCTAAGGCCATATTCCAGTTACAATAGATATTTTGGTCTACATTCTCTCTGAACAATAAAAAGCAAAAAGTTTCCCGCGGAAAAAATCAACGAATTTTCTGTAAGCCTATCCTATATTAACTGCGAACTATAGAATTTCAGAGACATTATACTTACGCTTTAATTGTTTCAACTTTACTTAAAAATAAACCACACTATTTAAGCAAATATTAACAGGCACAAAAGTATTACCCGTTGTTAACAAATTAAATAATTTAATATTTTATCACTTTTGATCGAGATTCAAATTCAAATCAAATGTCACGCTGACTCACAGGTGGGTAAGCTGTTCAAAATTTTAGTTTCAACGATTGCCACCAAACGCAACACTCCTCGGGAATGCGCAATGAATAAGCGGTCTTAAAAACTTCCGTATCATTCGGCAATCTCTCTTTAGATATTTATTTATCTCTGGTACCTTCTTTCCATCTAAATTTTGACAAAATCGCATTATTAATAAGAAAATTATGGGGAGTCATGAAAAGTGAATCATACTGTATATATTTTTTTTACTAATAGCATTGATACAATCCTTATCATTATTTGAATTGATTAGATTTTGAAATTAATCATTTCCTACTAATTTTTCAAATAATCCGAAATGACAACTGGTCAAACTAACAAGTTTGACATTTTGACATTTTCCGTTTCCGTTTCATTATTGACCTAGGTTTTTTTAATATTATTATTTACCTAGGGTGAGAAATGTTACTTCTCATTTGAGGAATGGAGTAAATAATGGTGATTTATCATGTTAGTAGTAAAAAAAATACATTTTAAACCACCACATAAGCATTTTCAAATTAGCGATCACATGAAAGGATTGAGCCTATAATATAAGGCATCAAAATGCTCAAGATTACGAGGAAAATACAGTGAACACAATGTGAAACGTGACGGCCAAACAGCTTATGGAAAGATATCGTAAATATTTTATGCCAGCTAAGAGAAAGCAGTTACAACAAAACCCGGATAAAAGAAAGGCGAGCGCCATTTTTATTTTTAAATATGCATGCAATGAAGATAATCCCGATGGCCTCCAGAGAAAAGTATTTTTACTTTTGTCATTTGAATTAGCTTGGAGAGAAGGAGAAGGCGTATAATGTTTTAAAAAGGACCTTAAGACGAAGGAGACCGAATTCAGTATAATGCAATTTTTAGTAAGACCACTCAAAGGGCGGATAAATTTTGCGCTTTTTTAAGTGAGTAATTCGGAACAACAAAAATCCCGGTATCTGCCCAGTATGACTACATGAAAAGTTTATGGAGAAGCGGTATGATATAACAAGTGATCGATTCTCTTTCACAGTAGATCCATTTTGGAGAAATGGAAAATGGTATAAAGATATACCACCGCAGGACGAAATTTAATTGCCGCCTGGACGACAAACCAAGCAAAAAAAGCAGTGCTAAAAATAGAAAGAAAAAAAATTACCAATAAATCCTTGAGGGCGAAAGCTGCATCCAAGTTGGTCAAAGAAGCATAAAAGAACAAGAACTTATTAAAATAACACTATATCTTCAAATCGATGCAGACCATCATGCTGGAATAATACATATTATAATAAGGGATAATAACATTAATATTAATTTTCTGGAACCAGAACTTTCAACCCAAATATGATCGGAAATATTGCCGTTCCGAGATTGGAGGCTATCGCAAATGAAAAAAGAAATTTCTATCTTAACTGTGTTTTTAATTATAATTCTAGGAATTTCTAACTTTCCAGAAATAATTCACAAAATAGCATTCGTGCATCAAAATAACCAGATAAAATGGTTGGAAGAAATAATCGATTATCTCTCATACTGTCAGAACTACATTAACAATATTTGATGCAAAGGGGTAGTTAGTTGATTTCAAAAATAGTATCTGTATTGTATCAGCAACTGTAGTTGATTGCCGATGTTCGTTATAGTAATTTGGAATGTTACTAAAGTCAAAAGTGTCAGTTTCTATTTCCAATAGGTACCTACTACCTGAGATATGGTAAATTATATCTTGGAGGCAAAACAACTAAACACTGATCTTTTTATTGCAAAACCAAGTTAGCAGTGGCCACACAATTGCTTATAAGAGCACGATGCATTCGAAAATAGTATTAAGAACCCCATATTATTATATATTCACTACCATCGATTCCTAATACATATCAATTGACTTTTTTAGTAAAACCTCACCATGCTACTTAGTTAATATTATTTTTTCTACGACTGCCCTGAAAATAGACAAAAACGCACTAACAACTGCTCTTGAAAACTGGACATTTCAAACATCGTGTGAAAAGTATACTTTGCACACAGCGTGTGCAAAGTATGCTTTTCACACGCTTATTCGGGTATTCAGATTAAAGGGCTTCGTCTCCGTTTTAGAGCTTCGCCCTCAGATGTCCCATTCCCAGATCTCTAAAAAGGGGGCCCAATTTTAGGGCTCCACCCCCACCCCCCCAGGGCCCCATTTTGCAACACCTTAGAAAATGGGACTCTCATACCAGGGGCCCCCTTTTAAGGCTTGGGGCCCAATTTTAGGGCTTCGCCCCCGGGGTCTCCATTTCTAAATCTGTAAAAAATTGGACTCCCGTACCATAGGCCCCATTCTAGGGTTTCGCCCCCTTGGGGCCTCATTTTATGGCGCAGCCCCGGGAGCCTCTTTTCAAAATATTTGGAAAATAGGGACCCCACACCGGTGGCCCCATTTTAGGACTGTGCCCCTAGTTATAATTTACCGGGAATCCCTTACTCACGTAGCTTCTTTCGCTAGGAATAAAATTTTCTGATAAATCAATAATAAAAAAATTTCCCATATAACATGTAATTTTCTACCACACTTCCAGTGGGGCACCCTTGTATGTAGCAGTCGTAGAAAAAGTATAGTGTGCTACACGTGCTGAAAAGACTTTTCACACTCATGAGACTTTATGACACTCGCCTACGGCTCGTGTCACCAAACTGTCTCATTCGCGTGAAAAGTCTTATTTTCAGCACTTGTTGCACAATATACTATTTTTTCTAATAAAATATTTAGTTACCCAACTGACAGCGCATAGAAATTAGTTGACGCACATCAAAACAAGAGGATAAATGGCATTCTGTATTTCACTTATTGCACATGCTCGCTTAATTGACATACATAACTGTCACGTGTCTTCAATATTAAATATTTACCCTTTGCTTATTTCGCTTGCTCCAAGAACAAGACCTCCAAGACAGAAGCGAAAACGTCAATAAGATTAATATTAAATATTAATATTGCGAAATACGAGTATTTATTTTGTGTTCTAGATTTCGAATAATACTTGGCACAAATTCGATGTTTAAAGTAAATCTTTACCTTAAAATCTTCCATAAAATCGGCAGAAACCGCTGCTTATGGCTTGAAAAAAGTATTCTCCGATCCTGACCCATTGACCCATCTTCTAATCAAAAACATCGGAAATTTGGAAAATGTTTGCGATTTTTTACATATTTCAATTATTATCTCGATTTTCTAGTATTTCCCATTCTCGTATAGAAAATAGTTATGGAACTTTTTTATAGCAAAAATCACTAAATCAGCATTTTCAGTCGAATCGATGCGATTTTTTGGTCTTTTCTGTACCGTACGAAATTTTGTTTGTTTTAGATTATTCGTTTTTTCAGTAAAAAAATTAAGTGGTGACATGTCGTGTCAAGACTCGAAATGGCGAAGAGTTTAAATTCGACTAGCTCACCCTTTTCAAAAGACATCACAATTTCCAAAGTATTTTAGAATAAAGTTTTTGGTGATGAATCGCACTTTCGAAAAAAAGTTATTTAAAAAAAAAATTGTTTTTGAGCTGTAGAGCCATGTTTTACATGTTCCCTGAAATGTCCACTTTGCCAAATTTTTCGAATTCCCAATCGAACTGTCGTCCCATTTTTTTTCATCGTCACGACCTTTTCCGCGCTAGAACGATCCAAAGTGAACCCTTTTTCAAAAATATACAAGCCCAGAAAAAATTGTCATTTTCCGGTTCCCCCAATATCAATAGGGTTCGGAATACGGTCAAAAGGTACGTGTCCAGAAAATGTCATCAACATTAATTAATTGTACTCATGATATGAAGCCAACGGTCCTCTTCACCTCACCTAACGATGATTCATGCAAACCACCCAATAAAATGTAGTATTTGTACTCTAATACGGAGTGTGATTTATTCCCTTCTATAGCAAATAACTGTGTTACTGTGTTATGAAAATAAAATCAAGAAAATTTTAATTTCAGCAAACATCTAAATATTAACGACAACCATATATTTCTCCGAAATTTTGCTTAATTGTGCAGGTTTTTTGGGCTGATTTTATTTATCTGGGTAGATTAGAAAAAAAATTACCTCATAAAACACCGGTCAAATTAACACTACTACCATTTTCTTAACCAGGTAGGTAATCCAAACAAGGTATTCTATTTAAAATATCAAAGTTGGAGTGTCTGCCGAAAAACTGGGCAATCTGGCGCCTATCCTGATACTAGTTTGAATTCAGCATATTATTGAATTACCACTTTCTACCAAATTTAGTTAATATAGTTCAGCCTTGAACTGATTTTAATAATTTGGGTCGATTAGAAAACATTGTCTTGGAAAATACGGACAAAACTAGCACTATTATTTTAATAACCAGTTTCCAATCAACTCAAATCAGAACCAACCAAATCAGACGTCTTACGGCAAAGGGATTTACCCATCTTATGGAAACTCGCTCGAGTGCAACCTGTTCCAAAAAAAGGCAAGAACCACGCCCTCAAACTATCGCCCAATTGCCTTGCTTCCAATAATCTCCAAAGTCATGTAACGTGTAGTGAATCAGCAACTACTCAAGTACCTCGAGAACAACAGAATAATCAGCGATAATCAATACGGCTTTCGCAAAGAGAGATCGACAGGAGATATATTGGCCTATGTCACTCATATATGGAGTAGGGCAATTGAGAAGTACGGAGAGTCTTGAGCGATTGCGTTGGATATTTCGAAGGCATTCGACAGAGTTTGGCATGACGGACTTCTCAACAAACTGCCGTCCTTCGGACTGCCAGCCTCTCTCTGCAGCTGGCTTGCCAGTTTCCTTAAGAACCGATCTCTGCACGTTGCAGTTGATGGACACATTTCAGACACATTTACCATTAACCGGCGTGCCTCAAGGCGCAATACTTTCACCACCTCTGTTCCACATCTAAATTAATGACCTGCTAACGGAAACGTATAATCCTGTTTACAGTTTTGCAGATGAGAATACCCTTGTCTCCTAATTTAGATCAGAAAAACATTTACCAGCGACTGAGACTTATCACTGCAGACAGGAGCAGATTACAGTAATTAATCTAGACCTGGAGAAAGTTCAAATTTGGGGCGACAGAAATTTGGTCCAGTTCAATGCAACAAAGACCAAAGCAGCCACGTTTACCAAGAGAGCCAATACAGCGGGCCCTGACATCATTATGGCAGGATCGACCGTTCCTTCATCCTCGTCAATCGGACTGCTGGGTGTCTCGGTCAACAGCAATATGTCCTGGCATGACCACGTTGCTAACATTCCAAAATAAGCCTCACAGAAGCTTGGTGCGCTATTTCGCAACAAAAAACTGTATACACCGCAGCAGTTGCTCTTGCTCTACATAGCGCAAATAAGACCGTGCTTAGAATATTGCTCACACATCTGGTGTACCGCATCAAAGCACACCCTAAAGCTGCTGGATTCCATTCAGAACAGAGCTTTGCGTCTTGTCGGCGACCCGGAGTTGACCCGGAATCTGGATAGTCTAGAACACTGAAAACATGTGGCCAAGATGTCCCTGTTTTACAGATACTTTCAGGGCAGATGTTCTCAGGATTTGACCGGCCTCATCTCCTTTGGCAACGCCTGTCAGACAATCACGATAGACAACAAGAGCGCACCAGTTCGTCGTACAACTGGAAACACCTAGAACATCGCTTTACAAGAACTCCTTTGTCTGGCGCACTGCATCGCTGTGGAAGTCACTCCCAGGACATCTGTTTCCCCCTAATTACAACCTACAACTATTCAATCAGCATCTTCGCACACACACCGCTCGTCGAGCGCCATAGGATCTCCCTTTTGTGTGTGTGCCACTACCATGAAAAAAAAACACAGACAAAAGATATTCGAGAAAAATAGCCATACTGTAGCATATTCGAAAAGGTTTTGCAACATTGCCTAAGTTTATTAATTATGTCGCCCATAATTTTAGTGATATCACAACAATCTTCCATCAATGTGGATATTTTGGTTATCAATTTGGTTTGTTCACCAGATTTGATGGAATATTAAGAATTGAAAATTGTACAAATATATTTCACATTTTGTCACAAAATAGTAATAAAATAAAGTCTTATCTTTATTTTAGTATGTAGTTACAAATCAGAATTCAAATTAATTTAACAGTATAAAGGTCAATTGACCTAGTTTTAAAACGACGAACACTTAAAGGATGAAAGAATTGGAGGTATACCCTCAACAACTTTAAACTGTTCTATATCGGAAACAGTTGGAATATAATCACTATCCTTTATATTTTTGCTGCTTAAAAAATGCAATACTTTTGATGCTGCCATTTTAAAAATCTAAGGTGGTCTTTTCTTCGACTTCCAACTAAAATCGTTTAATACTTATTGCAAATATACCATGGTTAAAAAAAACACATTGAAAATATAAGTATGAAGCTCTGTAAAGTTAATAAGATGGAAAGCAACAACAAAACAAAATCTTTAAAAAATAATTACTGATAAAGAAAACGTCCAAATAAAATAAAAGAATCGATATTTTGCAACGTTTTGATAGACAATTAGTCCGCAAATTAAAGATGAACTTACCTGTATGTCCATTGCTTTTAGTCGCATGACCGTTCTGCTGATACAGAGTAATGTGTCCGTTATGGTGTGCGTGCCCATTAACTCCATTGTGTCCCGTATGCCCATTGGCAAAATGTCCATTATGAGGAATTGGTCCATTTCCATTAAACACTGCGTGACCGTTAACAGGGGCGTGGCCGTTCAGGCCGCGAAAAATAGTTTGCGGCATTATAGAAAATTCCGTTTTCACATGCACAAATACTTTGCCAAAAATAGTTCACATGATGATCATCAGAAGAGAACTAAATTCACCACGACCTGAAATATACAAAAATATTTAAAAAAAGGTTAAGGTAGTTAAATTAAGATTTTAAAAATTTTCTTGTATCTGCAACAGTTTTAAAGCAAATATCCAGTGTCCGAATTTGAAAATGTAGTCCCTACGTTATATGTTTCAATATAGCGATATGATATGCAGATACAGGCCAAGTAGAAAGTTTAGAAATTTTAGTACGCCGAGCCATGCAAATTCTCAAAAATATTTAAAATGTAAGGCACGTGTTTAATAACCATTCTATTTCTGATAACAAGTATAAAATATTAGTCGCACCACCAATTTTGGATACTCCTTTATACCCTTGATTATTGTGTGCTATAAGCAAATCGGATTCAATAGGTCCAAAAGGAATATATTATTGTAGTTTAAATACCATGATGCTTTGGCCACTTTCTCTCAGAAAGGAAAAACTCAGTAGGTAGGTACGTCACTGTTCTAAAAATCTACTTTTATTTGCAATTTCGTATATCCTGTCATATTCTATATCGCATTAAACTTGATAATGGTTTATGATGTGGAATATAAGATGTTTTCTTTTAAAACCTATCAACTTTGATGCTACTAATAACGCATAAATGGCAAAACACATGTGGTGTGTATCCACGCGTGCCTTTTTAATCATACATTTTACTACACTAGGATGCTCGAATTATCTTTGATTATATGTTTAATAGTGCTCACTGAATTTTTTCCTCCGGAAATTAAAAGAGAAGACTGAAAGCGAGGCCGCTGAAGAAATTGATTAACATAAACCCTATTTATCATCAATGACCGGTCATTTACTTCTACATTCTACCGTTTCATGAATTATGTAATCTAACCGACTGTAGCAAAAATCATGTTTTATAAATAATGTTTCATTACAGTTTGTTTTGCTATATTCGAAGGCATAACTTAGTATCGTAGGAAACAGGCAACTGGGTATGTTCCTTCTCGGCACTTCGATCACAAGGAGGGAGTGACATCCGCCTTAAAAATTTTAACAAACTGTCAATCTTAACCCAAGTTAATTTATTTGCTTTAATATCTCTTTTTTAACTGTTTATTTGTCTACTGATGATACCATGGGATTAACATTGATTTTTTATTTACCAGATTAATCTTTACATATGGTATTTTATTTAAGGCGTTCTTTGATTGTCTGCTACTTAGTCCGAACTTTAAAAATTCAGATTTTAGTTAGGAATATTTAGAGAAAAAAGGAACTAGGCAGTATTAATGATTTAGAACATTAGAACGTAAGATTAAGGGTTAATGATCTTATAATTTGGCTGCTACTTCTTTCAAATAATCTTGTTATTATTTCAAGTGCAATACCATAATTTCAATTAGGTTTGGGAGCTAATTAGTTTTCCATTGTGCACGTTATGCCTGAAATTTTATTTAATATTTAAATAAATAGCTTAATTAGGATCTTGCATGTTTATTCTAAGATGCTGAAGCCCAGATCAAATCGAGTTTATGCAATTTCTTTTCAGGTTTCTCGATATTCATAGATAGGGTATTTTGATAGGGTATTTTGCTTAAAAATTATTGATGTATTCTTATTAGAAAATTTAGTGGCGTCTTGGCTTAACTGTCTACTCTACGATCCACACCTATAAATATTAGGAGTCGGTTGGATGATTTTGCCGCTACAAGTACTCATAGGCGTGCCTGCAATTTTATAAAAATAATAACCTTTGAGATCGTGGTTTATCGAATACCACTCTGGTCGAGAAAATTCATGTTCCATGTAAATTACTACACGAGACGTCTAGGAATGAAATTATTATTATTTAGAACACGGTTTTACAGGGTATTAAAAAAAACGACTTAATATTGTAGAGCTATAATTTTTTTTTTGCTTTTTTCGTTTTATTTTGAAGAAGCTAAGTATGGTAATTAAACTATTATTTTCATATAGTCGCCTTGTCCTATGAAAGTGACAATTTGCGGTAAATATTATATGTTGTAATAAGATTATTTTAAAGTTGATTTCAATTCTTTTTGGTTATGATCTATTTTGTTTGTGCAACATTTTTTAGTTATTTACTGTTTGGCCTGATCTTCTTGCTGAGGATAGGTCTATTAATTTGAATAACAAGACCCATTTATCTATGGTAACTTATAGGTTTTGAATAAAAATGGACGCTAACCAGGAGGAAACGTGCTTTCTAACGGTATATTTGATATCATTGCTTAGGTTCATAATACCAGGAATATTTGTAACTTCATTAAAATTTGTGATCTTTGTTTTGACTTTGAAGAAACATTTTGCTAAATAACTTGCAGTCCGTTACATTGTGCTGCAAACGTATCCTATATTTTATTGTTCGTCAAAACATTACCTTTCGAACCGCATGTATGCCTCCTATTTTATCACAAACAGTTGCTGAAAATCTGCCAAAACAGTGTAGCTTTGCAGTGTGTCGTTATGACAACAATGCAATTTATACGGGTTCCGAAAAGTAATCAAGCGTTCAAATAGCAAAAATGTAATTATTGTAATTTTTTATGTACATATATGTAAATTAATTCTAGCTTTATTAGGACGAAACTTTTAATACCATTTTAAAATCAGTGACATGAGGCACACTTAAGGGATAACTATAAGATAGGTTTCAAACATTAGGTACAAGAATGGGAAACAAAAGAATGTACAATGTCATTCCAGTTTAATATCCAAATTCGATAATATGTTAAGTACGCTGATGTCAGCCCTAAATATCCAAATAAAATAACATCTTGCTGCCATATGCACTAATATCGAAATGATTTGTGTACATTCACTTGTGATCACCAATCACTCTCGAAGCACTGTCCTTCAGATATACAAAGTTTCGTACATCGTATTCCCAATTTAACACATTTACAAGATGTGCATCGCTTGCAGGACGTAAGTTGTCTACAGTGTTTTGATACTTCTGGAATTATTGTTGTCCACACAGGCTGACGATAGTATCCATGCCCAGTTGGTTGGCGAAGGTATTGTATTTTGTGCAACGAGGCTGTTCTTCCAAATTCTTGCTTGGAAAGCGGCTCGTTTGACGTGTTGTATTAAAGCATATGCTGTAGGAGAGATATTTTCAATTGCTCGATTATCTCTTGTAAATAACACTCGTCTGCAGTCATTGATGCTCTGAAGATCTGTTGCTTGATCATATAGTAGAATAACAAAACGCTGCAACAGATCATGACATTCATCATCAATATACCTCTAATATTGCCTGTACAGACCTGATGGTTACACAATCAACTTCATGAAATGACATCCAGGCCTTCCTGTTTATATTCTTGCTAAGGCCACAAAATATGGCAACTCTGTCGCAACCAGTTACAGAATGAAAAGCCAACATATTTCTGCAAATTTTCGGTGAAAGTTTGGCACAAATCTGATGAATTGTAATGAATTTCCTGTATTTCCATTAACCATACTCAATACATAGTTCATGAATATCTTGTATTTGCGGGAACAATGATATTGAAATAACCGCTACATCTGTGTCTACAGTTCGTATTAAGATGCCAGTATGTCCAGTTTCTACTGCATGCTTACCACGGAGAAGTAGGCGGCCACCTGCTTCTTCGTGTGGAGCGGGAGAAATGCTTGAAACATACATAGTTATTGATGTGAAGACTCGGTCATCATAAGTAGAGATAATATGCTTCTGGACACTCATCTTCCACCATTTTCTTAGCTAGCAACTGAAACAAGTGTGTCTTGTTTTCGTTGACACATAGGAATTGTTTAAATATTTTTGGAAGTGCAGTTGCGTATGAGACTTTAATACTTTTGCCACTTCCTCCACTGTCTCGATTTTTGCCTTTAAACTGTTACTAACTTGTCTGTGGAATACAATATCTATTTGTGAATTATTCTACAGTTGATTAGTGAGGTGTGGTTTGAAATGATGTTCATAATATCCGGAAAGGTTGTAGCACCAGGTGTGTATTACAGCTGCTCCATCAAATATCATATATTTTAACAGATCCATTCGGTAGGCTGTGATTATTAGTTAGCTAGTGTCATATTTTGTTTCAATGCAGTCAATAATATCTGACTTATTGGTTGGTTTTCGGAGTTTTCCATCACCTGAAGTAAATGGTGGGTACATTTGGTTTTCATGCGGAAGGAAATCGACAATGTTGCCATCCCGTGCTTCAGATGGGACACACAATCTGCAGAACAAGTTGGAGTCTTTTCATAAGTTCGCAATCTTGGACTTTGCCTTATCTGTTTTACTTGATATAGGTTTGAAGATGTGAATATTGGTTCCAGGAATAATTTAATGAATTGAATTTATTCACATATACATCGAAAATTACAATAATTACATTTGCCACCTGAACAGTTATAGAGCCGCTCTATTACTTTTCGGAACCCGTATAAAGTTACATTGTTGCCATAACGACTCGCTGTGCAATGACACATTGTTTTAGAAGATTTTCAGCAACGGTTTGTGACAAAATAGAAGTCATATATACCGTTTGAAAGAAAATTTTGGCAAACAAAGAAGTAGTATAGGAGACGTTTTCAGCTACATGTAATGGATTTCAAGTTATTTAGGAAAATGTTTTGAAATAATCAAAATAAAAATCAAAAATTTGAATAAAGTCACAACAATTTCTGGTATTGTGAACCTAAACAATGATGTCAAATATTCCATTGGAAAGCTCGTTTTCTCCTGATTAATAATCACTAATAATATAGGTTAATATCAAAATTTAAACTCGAGTTACGTCATCAACACCGCTAGAGGGCCAGGAACATTTGTGTTCCAAAGTTTTTAAGACTCGTCTACCCATGTACTATCCGAAGCCAAAGGGACACATTAATTTCCAGATGTGAAGTTTTTTCAGCTATCTCATCTCACTACATAGCAATATCACAGACAATGTTCTCGCCTTGTCCTATGAAAGTGACAAATTTCATAAATATTATAGCTTGTAAAGACATTATTTTAAAGTTAATTTTAATTCTTTTTAGAGGTTTTGAATTAAAACGGAAGCTGCAGCAAAACTAAAAGTCCCCGCTGCTACACGTGTAATAAACTCTGTAAATTTCAACGTATGGCAAGAATCCAAAGGCGTAGGAAATTATTCGTTCAAAAAGTGACAAACGGGAGTAGCGTAGTGTGACGCCCGATCTTGCTGAACCATCAATTAATTTTCTATAAGCTTATCATCTTGTTTTAGTATTTCAGTTATCCTGAGATTGACGCCGTCGCGCAGAAGTTGTAGGTATGATTTTCAACAATTAGTTTTTCATAATACCTCTCTGAAAACTATCATTTTCGACGTCTCTGTAGAGCAAAGAAAGTAAGTCTTTTCGGTGAGCCCGCACGGGAAAAATTTTCCCACTTCCTAATCAGGGAGCAGGAAAAGTTTTCCCGGTCCCTAATTTTAAGTGCTAAATTTGCAGTTATTTAGTCACAGAATAAGCATAAAGTATAATAAATTGGGTTAAAATTATACAGCGATGCAGTCTACAAGATTAATCTAGTACATTCTAGCGTCAATAGTCTAATTTTAAGTAAAATTATTTTATTTATTCTGACCTTACTTGTCACAAATACTTCAAAATTAGCTGCCTATTCAATTACAACAAAGCATACAAAGACATTTCCATAGCAACGATTGATGAATATTATATAAATACCTGTGTCTTGCTTGTCTTGCAAGTTTGACGTTTGCTTATATTTAATACGAAAATTATTATGAGATGATTTTGGATAAGTAAAATTATAATAATTTTAGGTTTATGTTTTGATTTCAGAGAGGTATTATGAAAAATATCGTTCATTACACGTCCAGAAACAGCTTTTCCTGTGCTTGCACGACTTCCGGTGTTCGGCTACGCCTCACACCAGAAACTGTCGTGCGCGCACCGGAAAAGCCTAGTTTCCGGACTGGTAATGAAACATACTATTCCATTGATGGAAGGGATTCAACAATATGATCATCTCCCGATATCAGCTAAATGAGGATAAGTGTCAATTTATTTCACCGTTTAAATAAAAAAACATTCACCAGAAAAACAAATATTTCCATTAGATACGATTTAACATGTCGCTGAAGTACTCACAGAATTGTACACGGTGGTCAAAATCATCTTCATTAAGGTCATGTAGTAGTTTTGTTTTTTAAAATCGTCTGAATAGTACTTTTAGTGACGCCAGCAAGGTAGCGATCTTTCGCAGTGAGGCGTTATGTTCAATCTCATAACGACCCCGAACTGTCATTTGTACCGCTTCATTCTTCATTATTGTGCGCAGTGGTAAAACTAAATTTCAACTGAACATTTTTGACGTTTTTGTTTAAATGTCGACATTTATGTTAGAGTAAATAAAGTTTTCGTAATGTAATCTTTATTTTCGGTATTAAAAATGGCATGTGGAAAATACAAAACAATGCCAGGGTCATGAAGAATGAAAATACAAGTTTTCAACATTTAATAAAATAATTCCAGAAAAAAAGGTTGTCCAACAACGTCCCTGCTCATTTCTCGAGAGCTCCTATGTGAAAAACTTCATGGGGTGGCTCTGGAGAGTAGGAGGACAAATATTTAAAAATAATCTTAAATTTTGCCAGTACTCTAAATAAAACATATTTTAAATTGTTTCTATGGACTAGTTCCACTATAACTTAGTTATTTTGTATGATAGGTATCCAAAAAAATTATTGTCTATAAATATGATAGGTACCCAAAAAATTGAAGAGTATTACAAAAGACTGAAGTAAAAACTTACCACAATTAATAATCCACTTATTGCAAATTTACCCACATTTGTAAAGAATTCGAAATAATGGAAGCTTACAATGTTATTTACCGACTTGGCAGTCTAAATATTGGCAGCATTACCTGACATTTTATTAATAGGTATATCCATAAAATTAAATGAAACTTCTTAGGCATCTTAGGCACATTAGTTGACGGCGGTGGAGAAATAAGATATTAGTAGCCGAACGGTGGAGGAAAACATGGGCAATCAATGTTGAACGGCAATATTCGCATATACTTGAAGCGATGATTTTCTTTTGGACGGTTGGGCAGTGTTGCCAGATGGGTTGAAAAAAATAGGTACCTAACAATGGCCAAAAATCTCTAGAATTCATCTAGACTTGGAAATGATCTAATTGCAGAGAGTCACAATAGATCCTGTGGGTCGCACTGGCAAATAGGACAAAGGGCTATTCCTATAAATCTGTAAATTTGTAATCTGGAAATGAAAATAAAATATACTCATATAAAAGAAGTATCTGTGCTAATAGGAACTATGTAGGAGCCATTTTTTGATTTTTGCGAACCATTTGATAATTATTGTTTAATGTCTATGTTTTTTAATCACCCCATAAAATTGAATATTTATTTGAGATAACTATGCTATAACGGGCCGGGGTGCATATACGTAAACTGCAGACGGATAAGGTTCTGCCATAAGGCGACTGTAATATAAGTGTTAGATATAATACCCACGTTACGTTTCGCCTACAAATATTTGAACACTTCATGCCTGGCCAAACACAAACCAACGATCGCCCTATGGCGAGGTCCTATCGCGTCTGCAGTTTACAAATAAGCGGCTGGGATTTGGTGTATAGTATGTTCTACCATTTGCGTCATATAAAGGTAGGTAAGGGATCGGACGTAACATCACACTAAGCGATCCAAAAGTCAACTTCCCCTGCACAAGTGGTAGTCTAAAACTATCCGATACCTACTGCTAGATAAGTAACGATGACACGAGGCTCCGGCGACCGAGTATGAGCGGGTTAACTCTACAGCAATTATTAAATAACAAGCGTGGCGTTTTAATGTCAAACCCCTCTACAAGTATATGTGTCACAAACTAAATGAAATTACCCCATGTGAGTAGGGCGAGACATCCAAAACCTCACACTGATAATACATTAGCCTGTCTCATGGATTCTGGGAGAGATACGCTCGCGACATCCAGACCAACGCGGAAACGAAAATACTATCGAATTTTCAAAATTGTTACCTACAATGTTATATAGAAGCCTATCGATGGAGGAGAAATTACATGAACTACAAGAAGTATAGAAAAAGTTGAGTGGGACATCATTGGAATAAGCGAAGTTATAAAACGAGGTGAAGAATGGATTACGCTTAAGTAAGAACACATCCTATAACATAAATGTGAAAGGGACAGCTCAATGGGTGGTGTAGGCTTCTTGATAAACAAAAAGCATGTCTCAGATATTATATACTCAATGAAACACCCTTTGCATTCCATGCATAAAATTTTAATCCAAAGTACTTCTTAAATTAGCGTAACAGAGCGCTTTCGGTCTGAGCCATCATCAGTGTTACCTGGAAAGTGAGTAAAAGAACCACCCATTAATGGAAAGCAGTAAATGCTGTAGAATTTTAGGTAGAGAAATGAAAATAATGCAATTGACATTGTTATGTTAAGATTCTGAATTTGTTAGGATATAAAAGATGTTAATTCAAAATGTAAATCAAGAATGGTGATTTTTTGTGATTTTTTATTATATTATTAAGCGAAATGAAAAGAAAAAGGTGGAAGTTTTTTCACTCACTTGTCAGTGGAACAAAAAGACATATCCACGAAGAGGAACAAACAACATTGAACGAAAGCAGTCACATCAAAATATAAAATTACAAGTTACATTTTTTGAAAGGGTTCACATAATTTAACACTAAACAAAGACCAGACCGAGGTAAGAACTACGTTTTGGTGGAACGACAAACATGTCGTCGTTGACAAGCTTGACAAGTAGACTGACGACCGCCGCGCCGACGCAGGAAAGCAATACGTCAAGAATTTGGGGGTAATTTTAAATTTGAAAAACTAGTGATGTGTGAAAGATGAATAAAAAAGTTAGAGTACATAATTTTATAAATTATACTTAAATTACCGAAAAATTGCCACTAACCGTAACAGTGCTGAACAGCTTACAATAGGAAGTGACCACAGAAGGATCAGGGCATTGGTTAGTGTAGATCTGAAAAGAGAAAGATCAAAGATGGTCCGACGAAACAAAAATACTACATGGACCCCCTCCTCCCCTTCCCCCCTAACATCGACTCCAAACACTGCAAATTCCTTCACAGCTGCTTTAGAAGAGACGACTTTAAATAACCACCCTGATACTGAAACCATAAATAGCAATATAATTAGAGCCATTAAAGGAGCGGAGAAACGACATTGTAAACAAAATAACGAAACATAACAGAAGTTTACACAAAACACGTAAAATATAATATCTATAAGAAGAGAAATGCTAGAACAAAATGACGGGAACTCTGAGGACCTGAGACAGCTGAACAAAATAGTATTTTAAAGAAATTAGAAAAGATGTAAGAAAATTCAATTCAAAAAATATAAGGCAAACTATAGAAGAGAACAAAAATATCAAATGGGATGAAGATATTTTTTAAATTAAAAGACATCTAAGGTGTAGCAACAACGGACAGAGGAAAACTGCTGAGAATAACAGACTTCTATACTGAACAGAGTCAAATAGCAATGAAGAGAGCTACGCTTGGAATCACTAAAAGAGGCAGAATACCCAATAATATCATCAGACAAAGAACTAAATTTAAAATAAATAGTTGAACACATAACTAGAATGAAAGAAGATGAGCAGGTCATAGGGCGATGACATAAAGAGAAATGCTAGGAATTCCATAATGACGGCCCAGAACCAAAGGACATGGAAGAACCTAGATGAGGCCTACGTTCAGCAGTGGACAATAATGGCTACATGATGATGGTGATGATGATGTTGCTATAAAAAGAAGTTTATCTGAATATTTCCCTCATGTATAAAAAATCCCATTAGAGGAGTGCAATTCTCGGAAAATTACAGCGATAATTGCACTGTAGAAACCGAAAGAGCACGGCGATAATTGCATCGTACGTATCTATGGTAATTCCATTGTAAACTTACGATGACAGGGAAAATTTTTAAATTACGTCAAAGTCAAAATATATTTTTTAAATGTCTCGCTTCGGGAAATATTCCCCCGAATTACACTCGTGCAACAAAATAACCAGATAATTTTGCATTCGAGCGTGTTGTCTTAGAAAAACTGCATTCGGTCATTTTCATATTTTGGAAAAAGAGCCCTCCACCTTCGGTGTCGGGCTCTTTCTTCAAAATATGAAAATGAACTTATGCAGTTTTTAGACAACACACTGTCATGCAAAATTATCGGTAATTTTGATGCACTTGTGCAATTACTTCCGAATATTTCCCTCATGTATAAAAAATCCCATTAGAGGAGTGCATTTATCGGAAAATTACAGCGATAATTGCACTGTAGAAACCTAAAGAGCACGGCGATATTTGCATAATACGATCTATGGTAATTCCATTGTAAACTTACAATGTCATCGACAATTTATAAATAAAGTCAAAGTAAAATCGAAATACATCATTAGAAAGGTCTCGTTTCGGATAAAAAAAAATCGTATTTTTCAGTTTCTTTACTTTGTTTACAGGCACAGGGTTATCCAACGAGGACCAGACAAGGCGATTTTTTTTACTTTCCCTGTACTTTTATAAAAAAAAAACTGAAATAGCTATCTTATGTAATTTTCTCCCGCGAATTCGGATATGTTCAGCAAAAAAAACAATTGAACATCAAATAAAAGTGCTACGGGTCACTTTGATATTTTTTTAATTGGAACACCCTGTATATAACTACATTTTTGGACTCTCTAGAAAAATCTAAACACATTTTGTGTGTGTTATAATATCATATACCTATCTTTAGCTGTTTACCAAATATTGACAGTTGAAAGTCGGGTATTTTGACACATTGACAGGCTCTAAAATCTAAACCGCACAAGATCAAAGAAGACGATTTGCACATTCCAATCTTAAGTTTTCATAAACTATCGAATGACAGTATCTTCGAATTTAACCTGCGGATAAAATTAACCGGAACTTTTAAACCTCCGGTTAAGTTCAAAGTTTCTATCATGAACACTTATGAAAACCCAAGATAGGAATGTGCAAACCGTTTTCTTTGATCTCGTGCGGTTTAGATTAGGCTTAGGTCAAAGTGTCAAAATGCCCGACTTTCAACTGTCAATATTTGGTAAACAGCTAAAGATAGGTATAGGATATTATACACAAAATGTGTTTAGATTTTTCTAGAGTCCAAAAATTTTTTAATATACTGGGTGTTCCATTTAAAAAAATATCAAAGCGACCCCTAGCACTTTTATTTGATGCTCAATTGTTTTTTGCTGAACATATCCGAATTCGCGGGAGAAAATTACATAAGATTGCTATTTCCGTTTTTTTTATAAAAGTACAGAGAAAGCCAAAAAACCGCCTTGTCTAGTTCTCGTTGGATAACCCTGTACATGTACGTTTTTGTATTAAAAAAAGAAAATAAAATAAAGTGTATTTTTTAAAACCAGGTCCTTATTCAGGAAATATTCGCTCAAATTACCCTCGCGCATCAAAATAACCAGATAATTTTGCATTCGAGCGTGTTGTCTTAGAAAAACTGCATTCGGTCATTTTCATATTTTGGAAAAGAGCCCTCCACCTTCGTTGTCGAGCTCTTTCTCCAAAATATGAAAATCAACTCATGTAGTTCTTAAACACGCTGTCATGCAAAACTATCGGGAATCAGGGCCTTTTTTACCATTAGGCCCATTAGGCCCGGGCCTAGGGCCCCATGGCAAGTGGGGCCCGACCTGTGCAACATAAAAAAAATATATAGTTATAAAAATATTTTTTTTAATAAACATTTTCTCATGTGAGGGAAAAATATAGGTAGTACATTTTTATTTTTATTCTTAATTATTCTTATTCAGTTGACGTTTGGACTGTTTATCATCATTTTGTACCAGTGTATGAAATTGCTTACCCAAGAAGGTAAAATTAAGGCAAGTTATATAGGTATATAGCTTCTATGTAATTAGCTAATAGATTTTTTTTGTAAGTTGTTTTTTGTTGTCTTGAAGTTTAAAGTAAATTAATAGAACACATTTTTATTTTGCTTTTAATTTTAGATCAATAAGTACGAGTTACAAATATAAAAGTGGGAGTTAGAAGCGGAAGAATAATAAATTAAGGGAAAATGAAAAAGAAAAGCAGAAAATACAATGTTGATATATCTTCTGACGGCGCAAGAAAACCATCATATGTTGAAAGAAACGTCTGGTCAGTGTATGAAGAAGTAAATCCAATCAGTAATAATCTTACAAGGTTGATCGAAAAACAAAGACACTGACGCTGGTGACATCTGTACTTCAGAAATTGACAATGCAACCAATAAGGACCTTACTTCTCAAGAAGGCTAAGAGGCATTTCCCCTTGATATGGCAGACTGGCCGAAGAATATAAGCTTAGATTTCCAGGAACATTTTATTAAAAACATACAAGAACAAAATATAGACAAAATAAGTGGGTGTGCGAAACAATTTCACGGTAAAAAGAACTAGGCAATTGCAAAGTTCAGGATTTTAATAAGTAAAAGTAAATGACGAAAAGTTCTTCGTGAGTGGTTAGTGTTTAGTCCCAAATCTAGCTGTGTTTACTCTTATTTAAGTAATTTTTTTCTTTTCGAAGAAAGGTGTTAACGTTAGCCTCAGTGTATTTCTGTTAATTTAAATGTTATTTTATTTTTACTAATTTATGTTTTGGTTCAGTAAAACTTTTTTTATCTTATTTCGTGGTTCTTTTCTGGTTTTTCTAAAATCTATTATTTTTGTATTAAAATGAATGCAAATTTATAAATACTGGAAAAACTTAATTCAAATCTGAATAAAAAACTACATTATAAATAATATTTTTAGTTCGAAATCGAAACAAAAAAAATCAAATGGTAGCCGAAATCATATTGAGGCCCGAAAAATTGCTAGGGCCTAGAGCCCAACTCCTTGGAAAATAGGCCCTGTCGGGAATTTTGATGCACTTGTGCAATAAAATTACTTCCGATAATTATTGTAATACCTCATATATGCGGAATTTTCTGCCACAATGTAAACATAGTCTGGGTAAGTTTCATCTTCTTCATTCTTAAGCAATTTCTACATTTATTTAACAATAATTTAATGTCTGGTATACTATGATAAATAAATATTTTCCCAAAATAATATTCCATAATTCTGAGTCTATGAGAGTTTGTGCTCTGTTGCATTTTTATAACTGTACAATGTACATGTTCTCTATACAATTAATATGTTGCTTTATAACCGGTAAGCATTGCGATTTAATTAATAGGTTCTTAACAGCAATAATTAGTCATGACGTGGTATACGAAAACGGCAAATTATATAGATTTTGTTCTTGCTTGATGAAATACGGTTTCCTAGTCAGTCAATTATACATTTTCATGCACATAAATGATGAGAATATTTTGAGCGTAAGGCGCTAATCAGCTAGGTTGCAAATCAAAACAATATACAGTCTTTAATCCTGTGGAGGTGAAGCACAATCCAAAAAATGTTTCTAAAATAATTAATACCTGTTACTTATTTACCGTTAATAAATGGAACTTCTCAAATTGCATAATTAGAGCTAATCGTAAACAAAAGCTCTTTGGAATTAGGATATTAGGATGATTTATATTAAAATACAGAATGACTGGCTTTCTTAACTGAACCTGAACTGAACTAGGAGTTAAAGGAAAAGTAGGTAAGCTTAAATCAATTAAACACCGGAATTTTAGGATTATTTTCTACTGATCCACGACATGATAAAACAGCTATAGTGTGGTATATTACGTAAAATTAGTTTTCAAACGAGGGGTAGTAGTAATCTATACACCATCATTTCTACAATCATTTATGCAAATGACACAAAAAACACTTTCGATTTGATTTAGTTGATTCAGATCTTGTATTTTGTTTCCTTATGAGGGATTGAGGGCTAACTTTTACAAAGTGTAAATTATATATCCACCTATTATATCGTAAGGTGTCCCAAAATGAATCCTCTTCACACTCGTTTTATTGCTCTATCAATTGTGGAATCAAAATATACTATATATTTGTCAAAATCGCTCCAATTGTTTACATACCAATAAGCTAATTTATCTTCTTAAGCCCCGATATATTGGGTTAGTAAAAAGTATGGGAACGGTCAATTTTTCGCCAGAATCGCAAAAGGTCGATGAAAATTGGAACTGAAAAATTTTGAAAGATGCTAAATTCAAAAATTGTATCAGCAACGTTGCCATTATTCTCAGCTTCGGCCTATATGCATTAACATTGTTATTTTAAATGGAGCATGTTATTTGCTAAAACTGCGAATTTCGTAGACACAGCAATTGAATACTATCTTATTAAAAATTGAACACTAATTTGGAATAATCAGAGATATACTTTTGGCTTCCAAGATAAACAATAATTTGTTGGTAATATTCCGAAATCAAAATATTCAGCTACTAGGCCAATTGTTTTTAAAATCGCTGACGCCATGTCAACAACTGATAAATGCGTTACCATCAATTAAATAGCATTTTTAATTTTATTGTTCACAAGCTTGCAATTTCACTATGGCTTTACATCTCTCAGATACTAAACGGACAGATATTTTTTTTTTTTTTCTTGGCTATGGAGAAAAGAATTAGATCATATCAAACAGTTCGCGACTTCTTTAATATCCGGTATCCTGATAGACAGATTAAAAAGTCCTTCGTTCATAAAACACGTCACATTTGCCAAAAATCAGGATTCATTAAAAGTGTATCTAAAGCAGGGCGGCTAAAAACTGCTGCATGATGAAAAGAAATTAAACGTTTCATAGCAAATAGAGGAAAATCCAATAGTATGTACCAACCAGTTAAACATTATGTTACGGTAATTTTAACAATTCCGTAGCAACAGTGTGGAAAATTCCGCATTAAATAGTACGAAAATATTAATAAATAATGAATTCTTATGGTGCCCATCAAGTTCAATTAAAACTAATTTTTGTCGATAATTATCTAGTTAATATAAAATGAAAATTAATATTATGGGTTGAATCTACATAAATACAGCAGTAGTATATTATTTAAATTTGTTAAATAATTTCAAATATGCAGATCATATTTTATGCTTAAAATCGGTCGCTTCGTACGGTGGAAAAAGGTGAAATCTTTGTGACGACTGCGCGCGGTGCAATTTTTTTTGAGATGTGATTCTGGTGGAAGGTAGGACAGGAAATTTAGAATCTATCTTGTACCGGCGACCAGTGTGAGAGGTTCTGAGAAGGCAGGGCTTGACATTTTCTTTATTTTTTTTTGCGTTATCTGATTTTATTTCAACTTTCCTATATCGAAAAGTCTGCAGCAGGCAGAATAAAGCTGCTAAGCTTGCGAATCTCTGATATCTGCCTACTATCGTTTCACATACCACGTTGTCTTTTGCCGTGTGTATGTTAAATAAGCTCGTGAATACCTGATATCTGTCTACTATCAATTCACACATACCATGTTGTCTTTTGCCGTGGGTATGTTTTTGTCTGTAGGAAATATGTGGGATAGTGGTTTTTTTTGTAGCTTAAGGCTCTTAGAGAAAAAAAGGACTTGATCCTATAAGAGCAGGGTTATTGAATTTCGGTTTTAGTTTAGCAACCCAACTAAAGAATCGATCAAAGTGGCCTGTAGGGTTCACATTATTTAGGTTCTAGTTAGAGGAAGCATTTTTAGAGATTCGTAGCCAAAACTGTCTATAGTGTGGGAAACTCAGTCTAATTTTCTCTGGTATCGTTATCGGATGTTATGAGTTACATGGGGAATCGGAGTTATATGGGGAAGCTTTGTTAGTTATTGTTCGGCCCATATATAAGCATTTTATCGTCAGTCGTTATTTAAAGAGCACCTTCTCAAGCCCTTCTCAACCGTGGTCGGTACAAGATCATAATTGTTTGTTTGTTTTATTTCTCTATTTATGTTTAAATTTGTTGATACCTTTGTTTTTGAATTAAACTGATTTTTGAGTTAAAAAATAGCTTTCACGCAATAATTTCATTCTGATTACTGTAATTGTTTTTTTTTAAATATTGTTCGTCACAATCTTTCTTAGCTTAAACAGCTATTTATTTTATTTATTATTTTTAATCAGTTCACTGTTTAATTTAAAACCATAATTATTGTCTATAGTCTAAACAATTCTGTGTAAATTGGTGGAGGCATATGTAATTATATACCATAATTTTCCTTCAGCGGGTTTTGGCATTTTTCAGCATTGTTAATTGAGAAGAATTATTTCTCGCTATCTCTTGCCAAGTTCTGTATTAAAAGCCTAAGCTTAGACAAGCGACACTCTCCGCCAAGTTGAAACAGAGTTAAAACAACATTTTTGGTGAACGCTTTAACTGTTTTTTTTTTCATGCTACTGAGTCCACACGTACTCGGCCTACCAGGACATCTTCAAGTGACGCCATCGGACAGATCCTGGGCACTGCAGCAAGTTTCAGTAACACTCTCCAGGAAGCTCGGAGGAAGCATAAGGTGATTGAAGGGCAGTTATCACCAGGAAAGTTCAACAGAATTAACCCTTATTTTTGTTAGAAGGAAATAGAGTAAAAATTGTTTTTCTGAAATTTTTAATCTTTTATTTTGAACTTTTTCTCTACAACAGCACTCAGAAATACACTTTCATAAGCATGCTCCTTACCCATACACCCTGAGCTATCTTTCAGTTTAAATTTTAAATTAAAGTAATAATTTAAAGAAAAGTGCATTTATAGTTTATTGTCACAAATTGGCTTCTATTTGAATTATAGTAATTATAATAAGACAATTGAAATTATATTTTAACAAATCAAAGTTTATCTTAACAAATTGTTTTTTCTTGTAAGAAATTAAGTAAATTAAATTTTCTTGTAACAATTAATGCCGAAATATGTCAAAAACCAGTCGGATCTATTTTGAAGGATAGAAAACTAAAACGCTACAAAAATTAATTAAACCCAAGAACTAAAGGAAGATGATCCTGACCGTCGAATCGAATTCACCGAGACCATAATGGGCAGAGCCCCATACTGACCATCCTAAAAATGTGAATGTCTCGACTGCGGTATTGAGTAGCACAACATTCTCGGACCGTTTTTTATAGATTTTTTATTTGATTGGATAAAATTTTTCTTAGGGAAGATATAATGAATAGAATACAATGAAATCAAAATATTCATGAAATCTAGCACCAGCATGATGGAACGTGTACCACCCCATTATTCCAGGAAAGCCTTTAAGTTTGTTAACCACACATTCCTAGGGAGATGGATTGAAAGACGTGGTCCTTCATAATGGCCCTCTCGATCCCCAGATATGACTCCACTAGACTACTTTCTGTGGAGTCATTTAAAAAATAGCTTCTACCTAGATCGTCCAAATAGTTTAGGTGAACTGCAGGAAAGAATTCGTCTTGTAACTGCAGATGTAACGTCAAAGAGACTGAATACTATATAGCGCGAGTTCTATGACCAACTTTGTTAATGTCTGACAGATAACTAGCTCATTTTCGAACAGATAACTAAAAAATAGTGTTGGTGTTTTAGAAGTTTAGATTAGCTAGATAGCCAAGAAATGTTGGTTCAAAATTAAGTTTTTTCAAGTTAAAACTTCTTTAGACGGTTTAGCAGACTTCTTCCTGGGTAGGAAATTAAACGGCTATGTTCACATTAATTATGTTTTTCTCGATAACAGCTGCTGAAATTTGGAATTTGGGGCTCGATTAGACAATGCAAGCCGACGGGATTTTTGTTACGTCATATGTACTATTTTTCAAATTTCGCTATGGTATAAAATAATTAAAAAAATTATTAATTTTGATAAAATATTGTGGACACGTTCATTTTGACAATCTTCCGTTCATTAAAACTAGGGAAAATCGGGAATTGCCAATATTTTTTCTTATGAAAAGAGGGTCACTTTTGGTCGTCCTTGTGCGGAAAAATTCGCGAGGATCGAAAATCCGAGAAAAAAATTCGATAGGGTATTAATTATAAGAGAAGATAAACTATCTAAATTCTTTTCTGTTTGGAATATCTCAGGAAAAAGGACTTTTGAGGGGAAATATAAAAACATTGATTTAT
Source organism: Pissodes strobi (assembly GCA_016904865.1). Classification (NCBI taxonomy): domain Eukaryota; kingdom Metazoa; phylum Arthropoda; class Insecta; order Coleoptera; family Curculionidae; genus Pissodes; species Pissodes strobi. The sequence goes on along the minus strand of MU186133.1, from coordinate 67,014 downwards.
AGGTAAAAAAAATAAAGTTTTCATTTTTTCTTTAGTTTTTTTATAGAGAAAAATCCATTATTTGACAAAAATCTACTTAAAAAATCGTATAATCAGAGATGCCTTTTATACTGAGTAAGCTCGTTAAATTTAAACTTCGCGATTTAGAGTTTTGACACAACACGTCACCACATAATATTCTGTTACTGGAAAATCGAACGATCTGGACTAATACAAACTTTCGATTACTTTTGAACAAGAACGGGGTGACAGGTATAATATTACAGGTATAATATACCAAAAATCCCATGGATTTGATTGAAAATGCAGAATTGAAGTAAAAACTGTGCTAATTTGAATACTTATATTCACTTTTGAACCAAGTATTTTAGCAGGACCGTAGCTCAGATGGAGAGCCTTCGCCAAGCATGCGAGAATTACTGAGATTTATTTTAATTTTAATTTTATTTTATATTTAGTATAAATGTTTTAATAATAAAATGAACAAGAAAGTGGCTCTAGCTCCCTAAAACCCAATTTTGAAATCGATGCGAGGGTCGCAATAAAGAACATATTTCTCGTTTTGTTAAAACAGGTTTTTTTTAATTGGTTGCGAAAATGGAGTTATATAGAGTAGAGCGCTTAGAAGAGATGATGAAAAATTTTGATGTAATTTAATACAGTTAGCAAGAGAAAAATAATTTTAATGACATTTTGCATACCTAATTGCCTACATTTTTATGCTAAATGAAATAAATTTTAAATTTTAAAATTAACTTAAATACTCAATTACTTGTTATTAGCCTTTAGGCACCGCACATTACCTCTACGATATGAAGAACCACTGAACCGCATCAGCTTTGATGTGCGTGATCAGCAAGCGCTACAAAGAGGGATCGTAGTGTTTTGCTTGGTTGCTTGGTAACGATTGGCGGACTCTCGCCGCATACAGGTCGAATTTCAATAAAAGCTGGCCAGAAGCGATATTTTCGTTTGCGATATTTTTAATCAAATTTATGACGAAAGTATTTATAAGACTCTAGTACACTAGGCTTTGGAAAAACAATTGATATTTTTTGAATTGGTTACAGCGCCCTGTCAAACTTATTTTATGATTTTTTATTAGCCTTATTATTTTCACCAAATAAATATTTTGATAAAGTTTGTATTCAACTGGCTGTTTCAAAAATCTTTTAACGGTTTTAATTAGTTATTGATAACCATACTCAGGGTGTGTAATATCTAATATTTAAAAGATTTTGATTTTTCTGCTTATTATTGCATAGACCTGGTGACTTAAAATGTAAAAGATTGATATATTTATCAAATCACACTTACAAGTTCGTAATATAATATCATTTGTGTTTGTTAATGATTTCACCATATTTACGACTACAAATATACTGTAATAGGTACATTACGATTCTGACCAAAGATAGCAATAAGAAAATCTTGCTCGAATTTGCTCCATTTTTTATATTTAATTAAATTTTGGCGTTTTGGGTGATTTTAAAATTGGTTAAAGCGTTCGCATAATATTTTTACTGTATATTTATTAAAATACTTATTTTATAATTGCATAAATTCCTAACATTTTCCAAAAATTACCTAATTTACTTAAAAAATTCTTTTTTTCTCTTTTTAACACGTCCAGGAGATTACGGTGATTTTTTTATTTTAATAGTTGGGATGACTGTGATTTTTAAATTTAATGATTAAGGAAAATTAATAATTTAATTTTTATTTATGAAAAAAATACTTGTTCTAGTCATAAAAGAATAAATCGTTCTTTATTTTTTATTTCTTTCTTCAAGATCGAAGTTATTTAACTATAACGTATAAGCAATTGTTTGAAATAATTCAAAGCTTTCCCGACTAAAGTAATAATGCAAAATTTCTTAAATTGAAATTAAAAATATCTGAATTAACAGGATATCAAGACTTTCTCAATGAGTTGAGGTCGACTTGCAATACTTTTTACAACTTCCTAGTGGAATCAATCAAGTAGGATCAAAGAGAGGTTTTTAGAAAAAAAAATAAAAATTGGCTTACATCTGTTGTAAAATTTAAAAAAATATATTGTAAAAGGACGCAAAACAGTAGCGTCCAGTGAGTGTAATGAGCGGTCCAAAAGACGGAGAACAAAACCAGAAAATTCAACACCAAAACAAACCAGAAAATTCAACACCACAAGAGTTAACTTATGCCGCTTAAATCAGCAATGTGGCAACTTATCCGCATCGAAAGTTCTCAAAACTATTAGTAACGAGCTCGAATTTTTAAAAACAAAAACAATCAAGATAATTTACATTTAGAGTTAAATGCTAAAGAAGTATTAGCTCTATTAATTGTAGAAGCTAGTTTGTCTAGGCATCAGTATAAAATTATCAAAACGCAAGTGAGACAATCAAAATTGCCACTTATCCTTCGTACGACAAAGTTTTGGAGGCCAAAAAAAATGTTATCATAATTAGGGCGGTTATTAAAAGTAATAATCGCTGTTCGATTATTTGTAATAATCGATTATTCTCGATTAATCGGTATAATCGGTTAGTCGATTAATCAAAATAATCGATTAATCCTAATAATCGATTAATCGATATTTTCTGAACTATTAATCGATTTGTCTATTAATAGATAATTTCTTAAAAATTAATCGAATAATCCATTTTTTGCCCACCCCTAATCGCATAATATCGTAGTAAGTGAAACTGAAGCTGAAACTTCGGTAGAATCATTATTGTACCATACTGGTACAAGACTGACGTTATTACAAAAAGAGGTAATAAATACTATGGCTAAATCAGCAGATAAACTTTATAATTTAGTTTTAATTTGTAAGTATGGCTTTGATGGTACCTCGGGTCAGTCAGAATACAAGCAAGTGTGTTTGAACAACAGCTGCGCTGATGCTTCAATATTTTTTACTAGTTTGGTAACTATTAAATAAATTAATAAAAATAACGATTACAAAGCAAAATTGCAGGCCCTCATCAACGCGTTTCTATCGTCCAATTAACATTCATTCTGCTCCTGTGACTCCTGAATTAACTGTTGCAAAAAAAAAACAAAATTTGAATCATCAAATTACAAATTTAATACCCTTTTTTTACAATGAAGTAGCTCTTAATTTTCAAAATAACTTTTAAAACATTTTAAGAACATACAAATGATTATTATACATGATTTTTATCGTTTGTTATAATTGATACACCCTATAATATAAATGTATGATGTAAATGTAAATGTAAATGATCCAAAAATTCAACAATAAATATCTTTGTCTAAAGCACGATATTTTAAACGTGTAATACTTAATAGCTTTTATGTTTTATTTCTGGTAAACTTTATTATGGCCAGCTTTCCTAGAAATTCGACCAGTGTGCGTCGTGTCAAAGGTCGCCTGCCAATATCCTGCTAGTTTTCGCGTGGGGAAGGAGGCGCACCGTTGACTTGCCGCCGGCGCCGCGGAGAGTGAAACTTCTTATCGTATAGTTAATGTTCGGTGCTCTAGGTATGTGGTAGGTGCCCAATATGTTTTAAGCATAATTGGCATCGTTTTTATCTTGTCCGATTCGTTAAGTAGAAACCAATTACGTTCTAGCTCTCTGAAACTAAATTTTCATTCGCGTGTTTATAGGAACTTTTTTCTTGCTTTAATAATACAGTTCAGAAACGGCATTTCCAGGAAAAAAATGTAGAAGTGATTTTCTTACCGGTTCTTTATGTTTTTTGGGCTGCTGGATCCGAATCTGAAGTTTGCCACCTCGCCAGGCGACGGCGACGGCTTAACAACGAAAATCGCAAAAAACCTCAAAATTTAACATTTTTTTTCAGTTTTTTTACTATACCTAACTTAAAAAATAAGCGTTTTTCGATCATGCAAACCATATACAAAATTAAAGTTGACAAAAATTAGATACATTTTTATCTGTATATATACAGTGAGTCTTTTAAAACGCAACATAGGCACCATATAGGCACATACATCGGTAGTGAGGACCAGGTGTATCAACGTTTATTCAATCGTTTTCAGATGTTGGCATCTTTCTATTGGATACTGGGTGTGCTAGTAACTTCTAAGGCCCTATGTTGCGTCATAAAAAACCTCACTGGGGAAATAGTTAATAACAATAATAATAATAATAATAATAATAATAATAATAATAATAATAATAATAAAAATGTTAATAATATTAATAATAATAATAATAATAATAATAATAAATATATTTGATGAGGTATACATTTGCAGGCGTCACAATGGCCTGAGGACGTCCCGGTATATTCTATTGTGAACACCGAGAAACACTATCACTCTATACAGTTTAGTTGGTCTCGTGTAACGCTCCTGTGCTGTTAACAAAACAATAAGACAAGTGTTATTAGTCCGCTTAAAATGTCCCGCGAGTGTATCATATGTGACGGATCGTTAGATGATGGAACCAAAACGACTGCAGTGAAGGAAAAGGGGTTGGACCGAGGGTTGGACGGTCTCATTGTAGCAAGTATAGGTCGAGAGGATGGTAAAATAGTTTTATTTAATAGATTCATGCTAAAGAAGTTGAGGTAGACGAAAAATGTAGGAAGAGATATACTAATAAAAAACTGATTAATGCTGCCCGTAAGAGGAATACACAAAGTAGTAATTCATCTGCACTCAAATCATCCTCAATTATCATCTAAAACCTACTGTTTTACATGTGGGTAGGAAGTGCTAACAGATTATCTAAACAAATGAATTAAAAAGCCACCACAACTCCGCAATCCTGTGTACCCTGTGATTCAATGTACTGTAGGTAAAAACATAAAAAGGCTGCTGAAAGATCGAAATGATGAAGCCGTGCATGCTATTTTTCATCTTATATGTTCAGTGTATGATTTGCCAGCTGCTGATGCTCAATACCATTTGTATGCATGAAAGATCTAAACCTCCCCAAATGCCAAACAAAAACACAAGGTTGACCTAGAAGTAATGTGGATGGAGAAATGGAATATATTTTCAAATATCTTGAAAATAGTTCTGAAGAATGCCACAATTGACGAACTAATTAATGAGTTTGAAGGTGACTGTCCTCACCCAAGAACAGTAAAACAGCACCTACTTGAGAAGGATGGCAATGATATATTTATAACAGCTAATATGCCTTATATTATGTGTTTCAAGGCTACAGGTTACATGATTTATTACTGATACTTGATATCAGGAGAGGTTGTCAGAGAAAGAAGAAAGGATGAGGATTGTTAAAACAGCAGCTGCTATTTTTGTTGAAGATGCACGCTCTCAAGTGTACAATTTGGAACAGTGCCCTCCACCAGATACTTTTATAGATAATGTTGATGACCTAATTACAGAATCTATCCGAGTCTTTACAGATTCAATAGTAGGGGGCAAGAAAAAAAGAAATTTTTAAACATGAAAGAAGAATGAACATGAACGACATGGATTCTATTATAGTTACCTATCTAAACTCTCAATTCTCGTTTTTTCAGGTGATAATTCTGCAGATGAGGAGGTAGAATGAATATAAATATTATTAAATAATGGTGTTTTTGCTTTTTTTTTCGTGTAAATACAAATTTATTCTAAATATACTTGCTTTTCTCAAAACCTTCTTCCCCCTGAATTAAGAGTAGTACTATTTTGTTTGAACTAAGGCACGTTGACCATATTATATGAACCTCACTCACGCTTGACAATTTCAAAAATGTAACTTCTGGACACCAGGTAATCATAAAATAATTGATTTTAGAGGTGTATGAAGTTGATATTAGGGCACCCGCGCTCAGTTAGAATAACGTTTTCAGCTTTTTACCGTAAAGTCAAGAAATTCAATTTTTTCAACACGATCTAACGACGTTATGGATTGACCAGACTTTAGAGTTATTATATATTTTTGTAGTAAATTTTGTCTACGTAAATTTGGCATATTATAGTTATAATCAGAAAACGCTTAGTTTTCGAGTTGTAGTTAAAAAAAGTGAAAAAAATGCTAAATTTTTAGGTTTTTTGTAATTTTCCTTGTGAAGCCGACGCGTTGTTTACTGGAGTATAACCACTGAAACTTATTTACACCTTCTTTATATTCACAATTCATTCGTTGACCACTTACATTATATACAAAGTCATAATAATGTCTAATAATACCTCAAATGCCCATTTGGCGGCTTGTATGCTTTTAAGAGTTATCCTGTATATTATCAAATGCCTTAAATATTTCGTTGCCAAGCAATAAATATTGCCTAAATATAAAACATGTTTTAGGGAAAGTGAGTTTGTGATGTTATCTTTAATTATTCTTCTTAAGAAAACCGACTCATTCTAATGAACAAGGAAACGGGTTTCCTTCTTTCGAATTCTATACGATGACGTTAATTTTAATAATTAGGAATTAATCAACGAGTCAACTTATGTTTCAAAATTATTCTTAAATTAATCGGCACTATTACTTATTATATGCCTACTTGGTTATTAAATCGTGAAAGAATAATTGCAGATCAAGGCAGAATTTATTTTCTTCGAAATATAAAATGAAATTAAAGTATATAAGCGATCTAAGACCTTTAAGAATGTATCACGTTTGCTATAATTATTAGTGTATCACTCTGGCATTACTGACTGCAGCAATAATTTTCCATCGTGTGTGCACTTCCTTCCGTAAGTATCGTTATTATTGTTCCATAGTTCATTTAGCGTTTACTTCTTACAGTAAACAATTTCACTAATTATAGGGTGTAACTTCTAAAATAGGGATAATTATAATTTAGCATCGTCCACCTATCCTGCATAAACGTTGCAATTACTCGTAGAAAGTAAAAAAGTATATTTATCTCAATTAGAGAGGCGAGTAATGGCACATTAAAATGGGCAATTATTGAAAATTGATGTCTAGTGCTTTCTCTGATACGCTTTAATGCGGTATTGGTGTTAATTTTATCCAATTTTGTATTAAATTGGGTCAGCCGCTGTAATAGACATATCGATAGCTTTTTTCCGACCGGGAAGAATTAAAACAATACTTAAGTGTCATTAAATCTGACATTTGTAGTTTTGCTTATAATTTGACCAGATATTACTTTTACTTTTAAACGTATGCTTGATATGGTAAAATATGCCTGGTGTTTTAATCTTAATGTTTCAATGTTAATACGAGTACTTAACTAATAAAAAATATTTTGGCTTCATGAAATCATAAAGCACCTTATTTAAAGTACTTAATAATATACCCGACCCGCACTGGTAGTCTTATCTGAACACAATATTTTTTTAATGGACACATTGCCTAAAAACACTTGAATGTTCAGGTCTTCTGATACAAACACAGACACACTTGGGTACCCTTTAGCTGGTTCATTTAAATAGAATGAACACAAAGTTTCTTCTTCCTTTTTCTTCCAACTATCCAACCTCATGTGCATCATGTAGCGAAGTAAAAGAGATTGCCTCATTTCATTGTAGCAGCAATAGCGGTTTCCCCTTTCCATTTCTCGACGTTCGACCTTTTGTTCACAGATAAATATATAAGGGGGTCTTTGATCTTTCTGCCTTTAGTGTGGAAATTCTCGAAGAACATCAACTTTACTTAAATATTAAGGATATCCAGGTAGCTTACTTGTTACAAAATACAGGTAGTTTACAAGTTATAAAATAATTAAATAAATGAAAAACCGAGTAAAATATTAATGTAAACAAATAAGTCGACCATCGATTCGGTCGAAGTGTGATGACTCATCTTCACCCAAAACCGGCTGCTTCATGGCCTTGTAGTGTAAGTGGCGCTGCCTCCGCTCGAAGCAGCGGGGCGCAACCAACAAAACTAACCAAAACTAACCCAAATTAAAAAAAAAGAAACAAACATAACTTTGAAAAAAATAAAAAAACATCGACGGGAATTGAACCCAGGCTGCCGTATCACAAACACCGCATCCTGCACTTAAAGCAATTCGTTGGACCATAAAGATATGGTGTTTGTCAACAATGTAATGCGCGCGCAACTCTGTAGCCATGTGATGTGGTTCGTGAAATGTCTACTATTAAAAACCTATTCCGGTCATCGGAATAGGGGTGATTCTTACGCAAAATTATGAAATAGCTGAGCCAGAATTACGAAATACACATACGTTTGAATTTTTAGCTTTTATAAAATATAGGATATTTGGCGTCCTGCGGATATCTTCAACCTGCCGCACATGTATGTACCCTGAATCTAGGACATCCTGTGAAATCCAGGACTACCTGCAACCCTATTTTACTAGATGAAGTCCACGCAAAACTCCTTTATTTGTAGACACACATAGTCTAGGTTTTAATCAAAAGATAATAATTTAATAGTTTACTTCTAAGGGGCATCATCGGGGTATTATAAGAAAAACTAACATAAACTATGAAAAAGGTGAACAATTAATATTAGAAATATATATATTATTTTATGTTGATAAATGATAAATGATAAGATGCTTTATTGTCAAAAAACTTTACAATTTGTAGACAAAGCTCGAGCTAGAGTACAAAACATATAAAAATACAAATAGAAACATACAATGAAAGGAAAAAGAAAAACCTAACTATACAAAACTTTATCCAATAATTGTGAAAATTGTACGTGGTTAAAATATTATATAAAATATTAAATATCAAAAACTTTAATCAAAAAATTTAACCAATTAAACATCAAATACTAAACACTGAACATCAAACATCAAACCAGTGTTTAAGATGCTCAAAATTAAGTATTAATAAAGAAGTCGTTTACTGCGTATGAGGCTCTCTCCAGTAAGTATGATCTCAAAGCTCTGCGAAATGCGGAAAAAGATGTTATTGACTTCATTTCAAATGGCAGATAATTGTGCATTTTTTTGCATTGTACAGTATAGAGCTTTTAACTAACTCTAAGCGTGGT
>MU186133.1:954-53135 GCA_016904865.1 Pissodes strobi | reverse complement strand
TTTTTGCATTGTACAGTATAGAGCTTTTAACTAACTCTAAGCGTGGTGTTGGCGTATTCCTAAGTGGATAGTTGTGAGATGGCCTTTCTGGAATAGCAGATACGTGCTTGTGGATTATGCAAACGGATTCAAATGTGAATAAGGAAGGAAGAGTTAATATTTTAAATCTTTTAAAGAAATCCTGGCAGTCCTGTTTAGTCTCAGTGAGTGTCGAACAGCTCTCTTTTCTAGTTTGAAAATACGCTCAAATTGAGATGCACAACACGTACCCCAGAATGGAAGGGCGACTCAAACAGGACATAATAAACTGTTCTAGCAGTTGACAAGTTAAGCTCCCTGGAGATCGTTCTTAGCGCAAAACAGGCAGAACGCAGAACTTAATATTTTTGATTAGGCATCGATGTGCACGTCCCAGTTTAAATGGTTGTCCACAACAAGCCCCAAAAATTTCACAGATTCAACGACGTCAATAGTGGTGTTATTAAGCACAAAAGATTGCAAAGTACTTTTATATGACAAAACTTTAGTTTTAGAAACGTTGAGGCACAGGAGATTAGAATCGCACCATGATTTAATGGTGATTAAGTCGCTAGATACAGTTCTGTGAAGCGCCGTAATATCCGAGTTGCTCCAAGTGAAAAAGAGACAGACTTTACCGCTAATGTCCCCAGCCAACCAATGTCGTTGATAAACAGCAGAAACAAAATAGGGCCTAATACTGAACCCTGGGGTACTCCAAAATCTATTGGCTTGCAAGAAGACATCGACGTATTAAGTGCGGAATTAGTGAAAATTTATAAAGGTAGCCTTCCAAGCTCAAACAACTTGTAATAATTGAACCAGCGTACATATTAGAAAATTAATCAACTTTGCATTGTATTTCGGATAGTGCATAAAGATAGATAGCTACACTCTGTTATTACGCCTTGCATTGTCCATAACGTCTAATATTTTTTGGATTATTAACCTCGAGATAGAAAAATTGATCTTTATTACATTGCATGTTTTCTATTATAAATCCGAGGCAAGATTGTTATCAGCTGCGTGCTTCTTATTGTTGGCCTTTTCATTGTGTACATTTCGTATGTATACCTACAAAGCAGAATACAATAACGGTCTTTTTATTCATACCTTTGGATGGTATGTGTAAATATTATGGATCATAAAATTTCGTTTAAAATACATGCTATACGACAGCATAGAATTTGAAATATTATCTCTGAAGCTTATGGGTTGTACGTAAAAACTCGGAATTTGTTTTACGGTTGTTAACTTTTTGACTGAAGAATACTAAGTGGAAAATAGTCTGCATTCAAGAATAACTTATCCTAATTTTATGAAAATATATCCTACTATATTACGAGTATTTATCAGGATCTGACCTCTCCCCCAAATTAAATATATTTTTCTTGAAAATTAAATTAATGGAGTTAGCTCAATGTCAGATAACGTATATATTTGTTATAAGAAAACTGAAAACACTAACTATAAAACGTTGTTAGTTTACCTACTTGAAATTTACTAGGGAACTTACAGCCTATTTTCCTATAAAAGGTCGCGTTAATTTTGCATTAGGTACAAATTATCGATAATTTCCACTAGTTTCAAACTATCAGCTTTTTTAAAAGTTTACTAGAAGGTTTCTTGATGTTGAGTGTTAATAAAACAGTCTTTTGGCTTTTTTCCTTCACGACTTCTGTGTTGCAAAGACCATACGCAAATATATTAGCTTTTTTTCAACTGAAAAAGGAATAAGAAAAAAATATGTGACGCTAGCAACAATAACACAAAAGTTCATAGAACAACATGAATATTATTAATTTTCAATCGACTCCTTAAGAAGATGGGTAAAAATATAGGCCTTTAGATAAAAGGATCAACTTTTAACAGAGTGTATTAAAAATAAAAATTTAGGTCCACAAGGCTTTACTCCAGTTTTCATACACGAGACGTGTGGCTCTTTAGTAAGGGATCATTTCATATTAGCTGGCAAGATGACGCCACGCAAACGGATTAAATACAACAGTGAGGGAAAAAATTATTTTGGTGTCATTTGAGAGTTTCGTAATAAAAATCTGCGCTTTATTAATTTTTATAATTCCGTCTTTTTATACGCTTTTCGAGTTAAAACTTAAAAGTAAAAACATTATAAAAAGTGGGAGCTAATCGGATGGTTTGGGTGCCATGACCCTTTAAAGTCCCGTCTGCGCGGCACTCGGCCCTCAAAACTTTACAGCAAAACAATATACAGGGTGTCCGGAAATAGCATCGCCAAATTACAGAGGGTGATTCTGCATGAGAAAATATTAATAAAAGTTCATATGCACACGGGGCCGCAAACGCTTTTTAAGGGTGCTAGAACCCTTTGAATATGCCGTCCAGAAAGCGCTTTTTATTTTATTACTTTGGAGCTACTTTCATATCGGTTATGAATTTTAGTGCATGAATAGTCACTAATGAAAGATATTTTTAACAGCTTGCAATTTTCAAATATCTTGATCAAGGGCGTGCTGGCAGGGGGTCAGCTGTATTTATTTAGTAATAATTTTTCAACCCTGTATTTTTTTGACACCTTAATAGAATTCTACGATTTTCTGTTATTTTTTGCATAAAAAAGGTATTCTTGGTAAATGGTCGAAAAATTTACGGTTTCTGAGAAAAATAATTGTTCCGAACAAATCGGTACATTTTTATAATTAAATTGATTTACGCATCGAGAAAACTGTAGCAGGCATTGGAAGGACAAGTTTATCTAACAAATGTCAATATTATAATTTCTTTTGACAGTTTGGTTTGAAAATTTATCTTAAAAAATTAGTTCTAAACTAATTTATTAGTTTTTAAAAATGACAGAATATTCATTCTCTGAGATGGCAGACATGCATTTCATGTATGACAAAGCGAATGGCTCCGCTCGTAAAGCTCGCAGGCTATATCAAGAGGCATTTCCAAATCGTCAACCTCCCGGTAAACAATTATTCAGCAGTTTACATCGACGGCTTAGAGGAAATGGAATTTTTTTCACCACGAAAAGCAGATTGTGGAAGAACTCGTACATCCCGTAGTGTAGAGGCAGAAGAACGGGTATTCCTAAAAGCAGTGTTTGGGAAATTTTGAAAGAACAGCTTCGTCGGCACTTACAACGTGTTCAAGCGCTTAAACCCCAGGATTTACAACCCAGATTGGAGTCTTGTGAATAGATGAGAATAAAATGCCGGCAAGACGCCCATTTTCTTGAAAAAGTTTTTTTGATCGATGAGGCAGGTTCTACACGTGAGGGTATAATAAACTTCCATGATAACCATGTCTGGGTTAAGGAAAATCCCCATGCCTATTTTGAAGCTAAATTTCAAGATATTAATGTTTGGCGGGGATTTTAGAAAACAGAATAATAGGGCCGTATATTTTGCCAGGAACATCTAAATGGTGCTTCGTATTTAGATTTTTTACGAAATAATCTACCTAACTTAGACTACAACATTACCTTATGCAGGATGGGGCTCCACCCCATTTCAGTAATCAAGTGCGGCAATATTTAAATCAAGTATATGGTGAACGATGGATAAGACGGGGTGTGCCTATTGCTTGTCCGCCCCGTTCCCCAGACTTAAATCCTTTTGACTATTTTCTTTGGGGATATTTAGAAGATTTAGTTTACTCGGTGCCAATTGAAAATGCAGCACACTTTGAACAACGAGTAATGGAGCAGTGTCAAGAAATTCGTAACAATCCTGAATGCTTGAACGAGTACGATCATCGATGCGAAATCGTTTAGCCGGGTGCAGAGCTATGAATGGTAGTCATTTTCAACATTTGCTGTAATTTGCCTAATTGTTTACTGTATCTAATGGTGTGAAAAATCTAACGATTGTGTTTGTTTGCTTATTTACTTTAGGTGTATGTACCTAAAAATGTCAAATTTTGTTTTATTTGTTGCTTTTATTTTACTTTTAAACATCCACCCATTGTTCGCAGTATTTTTTGTAATTAATAATAATAATCTTATTTCTTAATGGCTTTTTTTTTAAACGCACCTGCTTACTTAGCACTAACATGTTCGGAACAATTTTTCTCAGAAACTGTTAATTTTTCGACCATTTACCAAAGAGTACCTTTTTCATGCAAAAAAATAATAGAGAATCTTAAAATTCCATTAAGGGGTCAAAAAAATACAGGGTTGAAAAAATATAACTAAATAAATACAGCTCGCTCCCTGCCCGGCACGCCCTTGATCAAGAAATTTAAAAATTGCAAGCTGTTAAAAATGGCTTTCATTAGTGACTATTCATGCACCAAAATTCATAACTGATATGAAATTAGGTCCGAAGTAATAAAATAAAAAGCCCTTTCTGGACGGCATATTCAAAGGGTTCTAGCACCCTTAAAAAGCGTTCGCGGCCCCACGTGCATATGAACTTTTATTAATATTTTCTCATGCAGAATCACCCTCTGTAATGTGGCGATGCTATTTCCGAACACCCTGTATTGCTTGCCAATAATAAGGCAGATTGTAAGTCTCATATTACTTCCCTGTAAATTTCTAAGGGACTTTAAATGGTCGTTCCTCCAAACAATCTGATTGATCCCAGCTTTTTACATGTAAAAAAAAACATACTGTAATATGAGATATGCAATTTGCATATCACAACTTTTCGATGTATTTAGTGCGTGGTACTTTACTGAATATAATTTGTATTTTGTTAAAATAATTTTGGATATAACATTTTTGCAACATTTTTGATGTTTAGGAGAATATGGGTTAAGATTAGGTTATCTCCGATTTTTCCAGATCATCGATATATTGTGATCCACGCTGGAACAAAACAGATATTTAAAAGTGGGTTAAAGACAGGGAATTATCATGACAACCTTAACAGGAAAAACTTTGAAAACTGGTTTAAAACTCAGCTGCTTCCGAATCTTCCTCCACAGTCTTTAATATTCATGAAAAATGCAAGCTACCATTCAGGCCCATCAGAAGAAATACCAAGAATATTTTGGACCAAGCAGAAACTAACCGGGTGGTTAAAGAAAAAATATATTAACTTTCCAAAAAAAGCCATGAAATATCAAATATGGAGCCTTGCACGTTACAACCTGATGAATATGTTAAACCATTTGGACACAAAATTTTGCGATTACCGCCATTCCACTGCCTTCGATGCAATTGATATGGTGTAGTCAGAATATAAACAAAAATTCGGTCAATGTATTTCTATTCTTAAGGGATCCCCATAAGAATTTTTGGCTATATGGGAAAAGGTAATAAACGAAATTTTTATAGGTCATTTTATGGCAAAACTATATAAATATTGAAAAGGTTATTTAAGAGGCTTGGGATGCCCTACAAGTATGTGATGCATCTGACATTCCTCCACTTGTAATTACTATACGGACAGAGGACAGAGAGGACAACAACGATGAAGACAATTACTCTGACTTAAGTTCTGACTCCGACAATACCGACGAGACTGATTGATAGCTTTTTTCGCTATAGCAAATTTTATTTTGTGATTTGTTATTTAAGTACAATTATATGAACTTGGCAATGCAATGGTGTATTTTTTGGGATTTCTTTTTTATATATAAATGTTAATTATTCATGAAAATGACATTTTTACCAAATAGCCAAATCATATAAATTAATTTATTATTATGTTTATTTTTTTCCTATAAGGTAAAATTAATGTAATTTTTTGTCCATTCTTCTTAATATATACATGGGTCTATAATTAGGAGGAGAATTTAGCTTTCTATAGTTTTTTATAAATTATTGATAGTTTTAAAAAACAAATAAAAATTGGCAACATCGCAATTAAATGCAAAATTCTACATGAAATTTTACCCCTGCGTGCAGAATTTTACTTCTCTAGCGTCGACCGTTCTGTTTTAAGTCGTTTCCATAAGGTGTAGTCTTCTGCCTCTCAATGGATTAGACCTGCTCACTGACACTCGAGGTGCAAAATGCGCCATTGGCCTTTGTTTTGCCTTTCTATGGATCCATTAGGCTTTGTCTACATAGAAATATTATTAAATAGAATGAAAAGAAATTAGATCGTGTTATTTCGTGCAATTTTAGTAGCCTCAATTTATAAGGTGGCGGATAAATAGATTATGCTTGGACACTTTCAGCCGTCTTAATATATCCAAAGTAATAGTGACTTTATCATATCCATCATATATGTATCGTGTGTCCATCACCGAACAGTAAAAATGTCACTGGTTGATTAGCCACCAGTAATTTGTTGCAAAATAAATATTAGAGAACATATGTTTTTGGTCGTCGGTATGATGTCTTTGCAAATGGGTATAATTTCGACTGTAATCGTGCATTGAAAATATATCTATAACAGAGCTCAATAGACATTTTGGTGCCTTCGATTTTCACGGTGCAATAGAAGCCTGTTATATTGTTAGCTATATTTTTAAAAGGGAAGAAAAATGGTCTTATTTTAAACCTGTTCAAGTAATGTAAGATGTTAGTACCTACATCCCATCATGAATTTTTGGATACAACCGATTACAACTAATTAAGCCCTGAGGGTGATAGCAACCACCTATCGAATCGTCGGCAAAACTTGATGGTGATAAAGCCTGTTCTAAAACAGCTCACGCTTTTCCTTACAAAAATTTTCTATATTTTTCTAGGCAATTTTCGGGTACAGAATCCAAAATAGCTATCAGATTTGGTCCATCAGACCTAATTTTTGAGATATTTTAATTGGTGAGTTACTGATTTCTAAATTTGGCAGTTGTTGCAATAGCCTGACTTTCCTTTATTTTATAACTTCAGTTATAAGTTACACTGAAAAAAGTCACTTTTCAACTTAACTTGCAGTCGCGCATAGGTCCCGAAAATTATCGATAGTTTATATTGCGTTTGTTGAATTACTACTGATAATATAGCAGACAAATTTTAAATCTCAACAGTATATTTAACTATATAGACTGCCCACTGCCTTATATAAAAATATGACAATTATTACCCATACAAATATTATTTGATGTATTTGACAAATTTGTATTGGAATCTTCAGGAAACTAAAATACGGAAGCGAGGGTCCTTTTTTTAACATATATGGCTATTATTGCCTACTGTTACTAATATTTCAGTCCTGCATAAATAGTTCTCATTACAGACGGCACTGGAACGAGCCCTCGATCAATAGCAATTACTGTAAAAGGAAACAATTTGTACTTTGTAGAAAGTATAAGAAAGAGAATGTATAATTGTACACCTTGTGGCTGCCTTATATTTTATCTAAGTTAGGTATTATACACCTTTCAGCCAATAAGTTTTTTTATGAAAGGTCCCTTCTTATAGTGTTTATATAGGAATAAAACAAAAGAGAGCGAATGATTTAGGTAAATTATTATCCTGCTTTTTGTATCTTTCATCTCTTAGTAGTGACATTCTTTTATCATAATTAGCTTAAAACCTAGAAAAATTAAAATATAACTGCAAACATAACGGTTAACGCGATGCGAGGCGACGGACGGGACGTTTTAGTTGGATTGCTTTTGCTCAGGCCAGCCATGTATAGAAAATTACGATACTGTGTGCCAATGCGTGTCAAAAGTGCTAGGAATCGCGTTATTGCCAGACTACTAGTAGGTAAATTTTTTAACATAGGAATCTTATGCTTCTCAAGATTCGAATAGGGGATTCTTTTGTGACTTCAGCGATACAGCATTTGATGATACTCATTGTAAAAATAACACCACAACATTAAAAAAATAAAACAAAGGCTTTTCATGAATCTGCGAAAATGAAACTAATAAAAAGTAACAACTCTATTTGAATCTGAAAAATGTTCATTATAATTTTTTTTACGTTTACTCCAGGAAAAAAAAGAAGTCGGACAACATTGTTGTTATTAATACAGTGTCTACAGGGGTCTGCAATTTTGGTTAAAGTTTTTGAAGTAGCTCACAAGTTATTTGAACTATTTCATTTTGACTCACGCTATATATTATGATACATTCCGACATTGCCGTTTTGTACAAAAATATTTGGAAAGGGGAATTTTGAAACAATGGTAAACGCAAAATAGTGTATCACTATGTGTATTTTTCTGTCTTGAAATAACGATATTTTGTAGATGGTGCACCAAATGCAAATTGAATAATCCAGATCGTATCAACATTGTCTGGTCAAAACAAAGCGTATGCAGATTGATATAATAAGTTTATAGGAACTCTCTTCCTTAGACGTATCTAGAAGGATAATATTTTAACCTCCATTTGTGTGGTGATATTAGAACTAAATTATATCATTTCAAATGAGATTTATAGATAATTTTAATGTCAAAGTGAAACTATTTTGTATTGCTTGTGATGCACCAGCACGGTCGTATATTAAATGTACTATAATAGGACACAATGGACAGTTTGATTGTGAAAGGTGTCACCAAAAGGGACTTATTACAAAAACAGAATGGTTTATTTGCTTTCTAATTTAAGACAAGGTACACATGAAGATTTGTGCCCCAACCATTACATATCGAGAATGCTGTTGTTAAAAGTGGAAGGAATCAACATAATTAAACATTTTTCACTTAATTTTATGCATTTGCGCAGCTTGGGAGTTATGAAAAAATGGTTCTTTACTGGTTTGTAAAATGTGAATCAAGATAGACAATTGGGTTACCAGTTAGGTTAAGACAAAAAATGTCAAATATATGCCAACTCTATTCCTTCTGAGTTTAGTGGTACGCCAAAATCTTTCAATAATCTGTATTGTTTTAAAGCTACCGAATTCAGACTAATTTTGCTATATTCAAGTACAATCGTTCTCCATAATACATTGCACAAAGACATATGTGAACATTTTTGCAGTATCATGTAGCTATAAGAATATTATTATGTCAACGCTTTGTTGAGACCTCATTGGTATTAACAGCCAAGGACATATTAACTAGTTTTGTCGAAAATTTTGCCCGGATCTGAAGCTTGTATTAATAATGTATATAATTTGAAACATTTGGCAGATGATATATTAAATTTCAATTGTTCTTTAAATGAAATTAGTTGTTTTCCATTTCAAATGTTTTTAGGAAAACTAAAAAGGCTTTTAAGAAAACCAACCCAGATTTTTTTTCAGATTCGTAAAAGACTGTCAGAAAATGCAGATTTGTTCATAAGGTACGAAAATGTAAAGCAAAATTTGGTTTTGAATGAAACATTCAATTGTATTCAAACATTCCAACAAAAATAACTGTTACATATTTTTAAAAGATGGACGTTTGTTAAAGTGTGCATTGCATTTGCACGATTTGCTATCCTGGTGTGTGATGTATGGAGTTCGTGGTGTGGCTCTCCGCTTGATTAAGTCATATTTGAAAGATCATGTGCAACGAGTGGTTGAATGTGATGAATGTGGTGTTTTATGTTAATCACAGGAGATAGCTGTCACTAGGGTAGTTTCTCAGGGATCAATCCTGGGGCCTCTTCTCTATATCGTATATGCGAATGAGCTATATAATGTCCCTAAAGAGTGCACCGTATTATATTCCGATGATACATCGCTCATATTTGGTGAAGAGAATAATGAAACGCTTCTTTATAAAGTACACACTGAAATGGTGATCCTTGATGAATATTTCTCAATCAAAGATTTGCTGCTGAACGTGTGGCAGACGCAAACCTTAGTCTTTGGAAATAGAACAGAACATAACGTTGCCCTCTCATCCAATGGTAAAGGGCTAAAAGCACTGAATAGTATGCATTTTCAGGGCATGCAAGTTGAGAGGCTTGATTGGAAGGCGCACATTGTGAGTATAGCAAGCAGTATATCTCGATACTGCTATGCCTTGCGTGTAATATCTAATCACGTGAATGCCGAGGCTGATGCCATTGCATCTTATCATGCATATGTCCAGCCCAGGTTGAGATATGGGGTGATATTTTGGGGTAATTCATCAGAAACACACAGAATTATGGGCATGTAAAAGAGGTGCATCCGAAGTATTTTTAAGATGAATCAACAGAAAAGTTGTAAGTCTAATTTTGTTGAAAAAATATTTTAACGGTAATAGGAATGTATATTTTGCATTCGGTGAGATTTGTATGTGATAATCGGGATCTTTTTGTGGACTATGATATGAAACACGCTTATGCTATACGCCATAAAAGCAATTTAGTATCAGAAAAATATAAGTATACATACCTCCTAAAAAAAACGTAAAATAATGTATCATACATTTTTTTTACTGTTTTTCAGAAATATCAAGCCAGTAAGGTATTTTATAACATTAGTCAATTCTTTGATGATCTAAATTTTAAATGTTTTTGTTACTATTTTAAATATATTGCGTAATTGAATCATAAATGTCATTGTGTAAAATGAAATTTTAAAATTTTAAAATTCTTATCTACAAACTATTGGTCTCTTTAGACATTGTTCAACGGCCCTAAATGGGTTTTAATTTGTTTATTGTAAGCATTTGTTTATTGAAAATATTTTTTTAATGAACAAATAAATAATAAATATTATTGCAAAGATATTTTATAAACACATTAACCGAGCTGAGCAAAAAAGTCGTAATCTCCGCTAAATAAAGTTCGATTTTAACTGTCTTTGGGGCATTAGAAAATTCCATTCTTCCAGTTTTATTTTTATCAATCAATCAATCTGTTTATAACCTGTTTATAACCGCCTGTCTCTTATACACGGTCTTAAAATGTACAAAGGATCATTTTTGCGGAAAAATCCCAGCTCACCCAAGCAAATATTTTGCAAACTTGTTACATTTTTGGAATCCCAAAGGTCTTTCCTTAGAGCATTTCTATAATTTTAATGTTATGCTCGTTCCATTATAAAATACTGTCCTTCTTAAAAGTGTATTTTACATATATTTTTTTAAGTTTACTAGCCAGGTCTTCTTCATCCTTAATGAAAATTTAAACAAGCAATATTTATCATATTTAATACAAGGTATTAAAGCAAAAATCAAAAGATTAAGGTTCGCCCGTTTAAAGTAGAATGAATGATTGGAATATAATTTTGAAGGTGGTTTTACTTTCAGAATTCAGTTATGCTGAAGCATTTTTTAATTTTTGATTCATAATATTAATTATTATACAAGTTGACTAAATGGTTCTGGTTTAAAGTTAGCTATCTTCAAAAGTTCCACCTGCACCGAAGAAGACAACAAACTAAAGGCGCAACAAGCAGATATGCCACATTTAAAAGTCATACAACTTTGAAAATTAAGGCAAATATAAAATTGGGGAAAATTTGAGGTGTTTTCGAAAAAGTTGCACTTCTGTAATAAAAAATATATATTTTTCAACAACTCTATTTGTGTTTAGGATAATGTAAACTCAATAATACAGATTTTTTTAAATTTCTATTATAAGCACCTGGAACGTTTTCATGGAAAATTTATATCTATAACAATCAGTTTTTGTTAGGTGAATTAAGTTATATTTTTCACGAATAAACTGAAGTTTCCTAAATACCTGAGATAGGTAATTAAACTTACTTACAAGGAAAGGATCGTCGCACACATTGGTGAAGAAAAGTTTGCTAATATGTAATATGTTTGTTTTAAACTCCTTGTTTGGTGTGCAAGACCGAAAAAAAAAAGTTTTAAAATAAAATTTGCACACACTTGTTTAAAGAATGTTGACTGGTTGCTTTGAATAAGTGGAACAATCAATCACTCTAATTCCAGATTTTAATTAGGTGAGATGAAAAGATCAAGTTAAAAGATTGGAATATTTGTCTGTTTAAATTAAAAATTAATATAATGATTTAGTACTCACATACGCGATTTTTCATTGTATTATTCTTTTGATGATTTATTTCCTCAAGATCTACAAAACCGTATAGTAATATGTTGATAAAGTATATAATAAGGGAAAGCTGTATGTACCTATAAAAATGGAATGAATCAAACTTTATTTTTCTATTTTCCTTTCGAGCAACTCTAAATAAAATGAATGTTTTAAAATACATTAAAACGGATAGAGTAAGACCTATTGTTTTTTTAATGACAATTAATCGACAATGCCACAACGATACGGCGTTTATCGATCAAAATAAAAATTCGGCTAATCAGTCTGATTGTATTTTAGTAACAAAAGGCAAATTAATACGGAAAAAATAACGATGCCCTTTGAGTGTACCACAAAAACATATATCTGGAGGTCTGGTGACTTAGCGGACCAAGAAACACCGGCCTATTTCTAAATTAGGCCTGGTTTACCAAACTTCTTTTTTCTTAAATTTAAGAATTTTAAATATGAAGGCGTCAGTTTAAATACGGCTTTTAGTCAATTCTGCAATTCTTAGTTCATAATTTCTCAACTTTTAACTTTAGAAACTAAGAATCGTGAAATTAGAAAATGCCTAACTACTACCATCTGATTATAACAATAAATTTTGTATGTGCATTTCATTTCGGTTCTGTAACAGTGATAACTGTTTTGTGATTTTTGAGGGAATTCGTGATTAAAATTTTTATAAGTATTAATTTTTTTGTTGAAATGTATTAGGGTCAAGTGGGGTAAATGTAAACAGGGGTAATTGTAAACGTCGTAATTTTTAATTCAAATATGCCGCCAGGTTCACCCCGCGTCGGTTTGCGTGACCTTCACTTCTTCCTTAAGCCATTTCCGGAACGCCCAGACGATCAGATCTTAACATTTTTAGTATGTGCATCGACCAATTACAAATTGGTCGATGGTATGTGGTAGTCAGTCATAGGAGCACGTGTAAAAATCTGGTTTTCAGAGTGAAAGTGTTTCAAATATTGTGTTACAATTGGATTTTCAGAGGTAAGTAATTATGTATTATTTTTTTTTGTGTATAAAACGATGTTTTCTTTAGAAATTACTTAGCAAATCATTATTAATTAATTAGTTTTTGCAAAAAAATAATGTTTACTTTTACCCTAACTGGCAATTCGACAGGGCAAATGTAAACGTAATTTTGGAGTAAAAGTAAACACGCTGTTTACATTTTCCCATCCCAGAAGCTTCTAAAATATAAATTATCCTAAAAAGACGTTTTGTTTCAGATGCCTACCTAGAAATTAATTTTAAAAAACCAGTGGGCCGTTATATACAAAGGAATATGTAAATAAGGCCGTTGAAGATGTACACAATAAAAATAAGACATACAGAGAAGCCGAAAAATTTTATGGCATCTCTGCTTCAGTTATATGTCTAAGACTGACAGGCAAAAGAAAAACTGCTATTGACTGCAGCACCAATATAAAAATTCGGCTAATCAGTCTGATTGTATTTTAGTAAAAAAAGACGAATTAATACGGAAAAAATAACGATGCCCTTTGAGTGTACCACAAAAATATATCTGGAGGTCTGGTGACTTAGCGGACCAAGAAACACACAAAAACTGCTCTTTCTACAGAAGTTGAAGATACATTAGAGAGGTGTCTTATTAAAAGAGCCGAATACGGCTACCCTTGTGACAAGAATCAGTTTCAAAATTTAGTTAAAACATATATTGAGGCAAAAGGGCTTAAAACTCCTTTTAAAGACAATAAACCAGGCACTAAGTGGTATTATGATTTCTTAAATCTTGGAGAAATTGAGAAAGCTTGTTTCGTTTTCAATGCGGATGAAAGCGGCTTTCCAAGCGATCCCAGCCGCATTCATGCCATTGGGAAACAAAAAATACCCCTTTGCGGCAGTGACAGAGAAAATACGACCGTGCTGGCTTCTGTGGGAGCAGATGGTTCAGTTCTACCACCACTTATAATATTTAAAGATGTTGCTATGCAGGCCAGATGGATCTCCGCGGATGTAATTCCTGGAACCCAGTTTGCTACTTCCAGCAATGGTTGGATGAAAGAACCCAAATTTTTCCACTGGACAACCAGGGAATTTCTTCCTTATGTTGGCAAGATTAGAATTGAAAAGCAATTACCTGATCAGGCCGCTTTACTAATATTCAATGGACACGCAAGCCACATGAGCGTGCGAATTTTAGAAGACGCTATGAAACGCAACATAGTCCTGGTTAAATTACTTAGTCATCTAACGTAAAAGCTGCAACCGTTGGATAAATGTGTTTTTGGATCCGCGAAAAGAGTTTGGGAAAAACTACTGATTTAACATGGGAAAAAAATGGCTTGAGGTATTGGCCATTTAAATAAATCTGAATTTTCAAAACCCCTTGGGGTCGTATGGACACAGGCAATGAAGCCAGAAAATAATTTCTGGCTTTAAAACCACAGGGATATTTCCTGTCGACGCGACAGTTCCAAGTCTCCCATAAACGAATTTGGCACTGAGGATTTAAATGCATACAACGAAAACTTAAATAAAAATGGCGATCCTAATTGTCAAAATCAAGAATAGAGAAATCCGATAGTACCCAATATAACATTTAGTATTGAAGCTCAGGACTTGCACATATATATCATCAACAACTGATATTGAAGCTCATAAGACATCATCAACATCGCCGGAGCTATGAGAGCAAGAAAGCAAGCCGCCACTAGAACCATGTCAACTAAATTGCGAAAGTTCAGATCCACTAGTACCCAAAGCAATATCTGATACTGAAGCTCAGAACACATCATCAACATCTTTAGATCTAGCTCTGCCAGTAAGCAACCAGTATTTAAAAAAGAAACAGTATCTGAACTAAATTAGGTAGAAAGGTTATTTTTTGAGAAACCGGAACCTGATGCACCCAAAAATGACAGTGTCAAAGCAACAAGTAGTATTTGATTAAAACGAAGGGCTTATGGTTAAGTCTTAACAACGGAAGAGGTTTTAATAAGGTTAAAAGAGGCAGAAGAAAAGAAACAATTAAAAGGGAAAAAACAGAAAAAAATAAATAAGAAAGCTGATGAGCCACCTAGAGCAGGAACATCTAGCAAGCGACAAAAATTAACCAAAAAAGTGAAAAGAGAGGGGAAAAAGTTGATTCTTCGAGTGATGCTGGTGAAGCAGATTTAGACGATGGTAGCGATGGTTCTTTTGAAGGGGAAATACACGAAGACGACCTGGACATTAACCCCTGCACCCTATATGACTTGGCAACTGGAAGTTTTTGACTTGGTGAATTTTATGGGAGGGAAACGCGGAGTTACAGAGTTTCAATATGTATGTGACATAGAAAGCATCGAAAATTCAGATATAAAAGTTGTAGGTTTAAAATCAATTGACAGTTTTAAACACGATTTCTCAGTGGCAGAGACTGATATCAGTTTATAACTTTCGATCATATAATAGGACTCCTACCAATGCCTCTAATACAAAATAATGGCGAGCGATTTTTTTATCAATTTGATAAAAAAAAATTAAATAAGTTTCGTTTTTTTATTTAGTTTTAAGTTCCAAACTGAAAATCTAATTTTGGTTCGTATTTGTTTTATACTTAACAATTAACATACCTATCTATCATGTTTTTTATGTCATTTAAGTATTTTTATTTGACAGCCAAACATTTCATGTGCCCTAAAAAGTTAATCTTAAGACTTATTTGTGTTATTGATAACAAAAGTCTTTAATACTATATTCAAAGTATTTTTCTTTAGGTATATTGGGGTAAATGTGAACATACCTTAGAATAATAAAATATTTTACCCAAAACTTAGGAAGGCAATCTGTTTACGTTTTCCCATTTAAAATTGCATTATAAAGTGGCGTTCATTTGCGGATTGTTTACATTTACCCCCATCTCATCGGGTAAATGAACATGACATGTTTTTAAAAGCTTAAGTATGAATAAAAAAAAAATCTTCTAGGTACATTTTTTTTCTCAGCAGGATTCTAACATATATTAGCCACATCCCTACCTATGTGTGTTTGTTATTTTGTATATAAAATAATAGAAAAAATATGTTTGGAAAAATGTTAACAAACTTGACAAAACCGTTTACAATTGCCCCACTTGACCCTATCTATTATGGATAAAACGTTTTATCGAAAAATTATTTAATATTTGGAACAAAAAAAATATAACTTGGTAAAAGGAAATTTGTGGAAAATAAATGTTGCCGTGAAATAGTTTTTAATTAAATTCACTTCGTTTTACTAAGTGCAATTTTTTTCAATAAAAAGTTGTAAGCATCGGTAGAGACGACAAATAGAAATTAGATTTTTTTTTACTATGATACCTATTTTATAATAATATAAATCTTATGATACCTAATTGTCATTTAATAAGAATTTAAAATAAAGCATTAAGTAATGGATAATAAGCACTGCGTAAGAATTAAGGATTATGAAATAAGATAAACGAATAGCAATTACCAACAGACATTTCTACGGAAGAAATAACGATGCCTTTTGAGTATACCACAGAAATATATCTGGAGGTGCTGGTGACCTCGTGGACCAAGAAACACCGGCCTATTTGTAAATTAGGCCTGGTCTACCAAACTGCTTTTTCTTAAATTTAAGAATTTAAAAATGAAAGTGTCAGTTTAAATACCGCTTTTAACTCAATTCTGCAATTCTTAGTTCATAATTTCTCAACTTTTAACTTTAGAAACTAAGAATTTGGAAATGAGAAAATTTCTGACTCCTACCATCTGATTATAACAATAAATTTTGCATGTGCATTTGATTTCATTTCTGCAACAGTGATGATTGTTTTCTGATTTTTGAGGTAATTCGGGGTTATAAATTTTATAAATATTAATTTTTTTTGTTGAAATATGACATTCTGGAAAATATTTTTAATCGAAAAATCCTTTAATATTTGGGACAAATTTTTTTTATATATCTTGATTAAAGGAAATTTCTAGAAAACGATTGCTCCAATGAGAAAGAGTTTTTAATTAAATTCGTTTCGTTTTAGTAAGTATAATATTTTCAATAAAAATTTGAAAAACAGAAATTATACTTATTTATTATGTCACACCTAATAATTGTTGTAGTAAGGATTAAAAATAAAGCATTAAGTAATTGCTAATAAGATCTGCGTGAGGATTAAGAATTATAAAATAAAACTAACGAATAGCAATTACCAACTATCAATAAAGAAATTGGGTAAAACCCGCCTTAGTCCAGTGACATTTAAATGTATGTTGAATATCGTTTTAAAAATTTTTTAATTAGTTTTTATCTCTTTTTTTACTATAAATATGCGTTCAGCTTTTTTTTGATTCAACCAGTCACGTCAATCTAGCTTTTTATAAAAACAGATTCGTATTTGCAGATTAAATTTGCGAAGTTTCTTTTATAATTCGCGTCATATTAGTAAAGTTCGAGGGAGGTGTAGTAATAAGAGGATTTTCTCGAGATGTTTTCATGCATTTAAAAGTTCCAGGGGGCCTGAAAGCTGCTGAAAGAACTCACCGATCATGAAAATAAAACAGAATCCATCACTAATCAGGTAAAAAACAAACAAACAAAAATATGTCCCTACGAAAATAAATGTAGGTACAAACGCTTCGGAATGTTTGTAAACAAACGCGAATAAGCTTCGAAAAGCTCGCGGTAACTTTCAGCTGATCGCGCCAGCGGAACGCTTGAAAGTCGACGTCTTCACCGCGGACGATGCGATAGGGAAATGTACAAGACGAAAACTCGTCATTGGCCTAGGATAGAACAGAAATGCGGTGTTGTCGTTGAATCTGTAAAAAAATCTTCTGCTTATTTTTCTAGTATTTGTATTGGTTAATTATGTGGGCTCTTAATCCAGTTCTTGCATGAAAATGTTTGTCAGTAATTGCAAAAGTCCTACCTAAAGTTTAAGAATCTAGACCGTGGTTACTAAACTTTGGTTACAGTGTCAACACTATCTTAGGAATACAAATTATATAGTTCATACCAAGCGGATGAAACGCCAGGAACCAATTCTGAAATGTTATTGGAATTAAAAAATAAATAATGAATAAATAAATAAGATAATCTTGGCATTGACTTCATATGTTTGCTAACTATACCAAAGTCCTACACAAATAAATAACATAATAAAGTTGGCCTCAAATGGACAATCCCAGATCCCAGGTAGCAGAGGTACGTGATAATGACGTAATTTTCAAGTGACATCTCGTCGTAACTCGTCAGCTAACCAAAGAAACACGCCATTAAGACGTGATAAAACTCACGTGAAAAGATCGTCAGTAAAATAACGTCATAGTCACGTCATTTTTTGGTCATTTGATATAACGTCAAGAAAAAGTAATGTATTATTTTATATAGGTATATTATAAATACATTTTACGAGAACCAACTTTTTGCAAACCTGTTTTTATTTAAATTTGTAAAATATTATAGGCGCTCTTTATTTGAAGTCGGCGCCACTCGGTGATATAACCTAACCAACCCGGTGCTTTCCCTGCGCGTCTGTCATATTGTTCTAAGCTGGTACTTAAGTGAATCAATTTATTTTCTCCAGAGACATTCCTCTTTAGTTTTCCCATGTTTCCAGTTCAAGCTTAAGGCTAAAAACGATAGTGAAAAATGGCGGGATGTCGGACACCTCAAATTATTTATTTATTTGAAGTTCCTTTTGTTTCTTCAGTTTCACCTTCAGTATAAGGGCTTGTTATATATGGTTTGGCTTGCAGGATTATGGTAGTTTATTACTTAACTTAAAATGTATTTAAATTATTATTATAACATCGATTAGAACATTAAATAGGTATAGTTTCAAAAATACAACTTTCCAATTTACGACAAAAGATTTTAATATAATTAGTTTAGGTATTGTATTTTATTGTATTTTACACAACAGGTACAAAATAAAGTTAATTTTGACAAAATGAAAAAGTTATTTTTATGTAACTGTGATTCTCGATTGAGGCTCCGTAAAAATATCGTCTTTTAATGACGTGACAATCACGTCTAAAGAGTCGTCAAAAACACGTCCCAAAAGACGTCAAAAAGTCATGTAAATGACGTCATCGGTCTGAGACATTAGGAGGTCATTTTCACGTCATAATCACGTCATCCGTCACGTAATTTCTAGTGATCGAATGCCTAGTTTGTCACGTCATTATCACGTACCTCGGCTACCTGGGATATATCAAGCTTCTCCAATAAAAATTCAAATTCAGAAATTTATCATTAGAAGAAGCTGCTGCCAATTCCATATATCTATTTAAGCCGTGTAGTGAAATTTTAATTTTATATACGAAATCTTTCTTAAAACCTTTATTTATTTTTTGCATAAAAATTAAAATACGGCCCAACGACCATCGACTTTAAACAGTTTATTGAAATACTTAATGAGTTTATCTTTTGTATCTACAAAATAGTCTTAGAAATAGATAAACTTAACAAATAGATAAAACCAGGATGATTTTGCAATTTTATTTTAAAGATTTATTTAGTGCAGATCGTTAAAAGATTTTTGGGTTAGTTCCTTTCCAAAATGGTCTAACAGGGATAGAAATTTGTATAAAGCGATCGAGAAGCGTATTCAAAAATATAGTTTGATAAGGCTTATTGTAATATCTATTTGATTTAGAATTTGTTAATTTATACTAAATATCACAATTATTTTATTTTCAAAAAATAATATTAATAAATAGGTCTTTAATTTTGTTGTATTTGCTTACTTACTTGCACAATATCGCGTCCATGACCTAAATTTTAAAATTATATATTTTGAGTGCAAAATACCACTGTGCAATAATCTTCAATATTTTTAACTATTACTCCTTTGATATTATATTTATTTGCTCTAAGCATGAAAAATATTTCTATTTTAAAAATTACTCTCAGCTTTGTGTCTGTTTCTGTAATCAAACCTTGCAAGGAGCAAAATTATTTAAGAAAAGCCACACTTGGCATCAACCCCCTTCGATTTGGCTAATCTTTTGTGGGCATGTTACATGTTACCCACCTAGAGAGTAGTCAAAAGCCAAAATCTTAGGTCCCGCAAAAAATTTAATGGCTAACCTGTCGCCATTTTAAATTTTTTTTTTCACATTTTTGACTTGAATTTGGGTATTTTTGATTACACAGAGGCTAATTGACTAAGTAGCTGAAATCAGTTACCTAGTGTAAAATTGACCAAGGAACAAGAATATGGCCACAGATTTGACCTACGCCAAATACCTCCAAAAATATTGGCCAAAAACTCTAAAATTCCCCAAATCTTGGGGAAATGTTCAAAAATCTTTTCTTTGACTAAGTATACGAGACGGTCATCTTGTAGAGAAAGAACCAGCGAATCCGATGTTATACAAATTTTTAAAAATTCGGGATCTCGTAGGCTCGATAGAAATAACCCCCCGGGTAGATAAGTTATCCAACGCGCATGATTGGCAGGTTTGCCTATCCTGAACCCTCTTGGCTAAGGGCGCTGCGCTGCAGCACAGCTCACGTGTGTCACTTTCTATCGCCTCTCGCTGCCCGCACCGAGCGCTCCAGGATGTCCAGGTACATCACAAAATAGGCATGTACGTCGGACATTTTCCCACGAGATCAAAAATTGAGATTTTTTAAAGAAAACAAAAGCCTCCAACTTTGAAGCCGCGCAATTTCTAAACAGTTCGTCCTAAACATCTGGGTATGTGCTCATTGGGTTCTTTCTCTATAAGATGACTGTCTCGTAGAGTCAAAGAAAATATTTTTTGAACATTTCCCGAACATTTGGGTCTTTTTTGGTAAATTTTCAGAGTTTTTGGCCAATATTTTTGGAGACATTTGTCATAGGTCAAATCTCTGGCCATATTCTTGTTCCTTGGTCCATTTTACAATGGCTAACCAATTTTCAGCCACTTCGTACAAAAAACCTCTGCGTAATCGAAAATACCCAAATTCAAGTAAAAAATGTGAAAAAAAAAAACGAAAAATAGCTACAGTTTAGCCAATAAAATTTTGCCGGATCTAATATTTTGGCTTTTGCCTACCCTCTATGTGGGTAACATGCCCACAAAAAATGAGCGAAATCGGAGGGGATCAATGCGAAGTGTGGCTCGTCTTAAATAATTTTGCTCAAGGTGAATTAGAACTACTTCTAAATGTCCGATTTATTTCAGATTTGGCTCCCGTGACAATATAATAATTAAGAGCTCTTCCTTAATTAAAAATTAAATTGGCGGATACCAAAAAGCGAATTTTGTTGTTTTTAAGAATTCTTGATCACCATCGATCTGTAAATCATAAGGATAACAAAACTCGCGATACTGTTTTACAAGAGAAATGAAGATGACGCCGAAAAATTTTGGAATTTCATCCCCTAGGACGATGAAAGGGGTAGTTTTTTGCATCTCCATAACGATAATAGCTAGAAACCTACGGTTTTTACTGTTTGATACCTCAGGAGAAATCAAGATAATTTACCGTAAAGTTTTGGATTTTCTTCCCCTGTTGATCACTGTTAAATAGCTTTTACATTTTTTACTACATTGTATATACTTTCGCAACAGGGCCACACCCAACGCCAAGGTGAGCACGTGCCGAGAGGTGAATGGTATGAGGGTGTATAAACATATC
Source organism: Pissodes strobi (assembly GCA_016904865.1). Taxonomy (NCBI): domain Eukaryota; kingdom Metazoa; phylum Arthropoda; class Insecta; order Coleoptera; family Curculionidae; genus Pissodes; species Pissodes strobi. Next base: position 31,754 of record MU186133.1, on the reverse strand, counting down.
ATATCGGTAATGTGGCACCTCAGGGCACCGAGGCGCTTATACGTAAATTATTGCAGATGCGTTAGGACATCGCCATAGGGCGACTGTAATATAAATGTAGTTGCTTTTCATGCGTTGGGTTAGTTTCGGCCAGATTCTGGTGATCGCGCCTCCGGAGCGAGCGAAGCGAGCGGAAAGCCAGCCGTGAAGTGTTCAAATATTTGAGGGCGAAACGTAACGGGGGTATTATATCTAACATTTATATTACAAACGCCCTATGGCGAGGTCAATTTGCATCTGCAGTTTATGCCACCAGGGCGCACCCTGTTGTATTGAAGTCCTTATCCCTTTACAACACACCTCTGGGGGGATGGACGGTTTTTTGTCCTGTACTCGTGGGAGCAACATGAATAATAATACTAAAAAGTAAAAAATAAATAAAGGTAAACAAAAATTTAAACACAAGCTTTTATTTAAATGCACTAAAAAGAGGAAAATAAACTTTGAAGTAAATCAAACCCATTATTTTGTTACATTAAACATTTTATATGATATAAAGGCTTGTCGCGAGAATGAAAAGTTATTCTAAGTAGAAATATATGTATTTTATAAAAGAAATATAAACAGGAAAATCTCGCGAAAAGCTTTTAGATCATATAAAAATGTTTAATGAAGCAAAATAATGGGTTTGATTTACTTCAAAGTTTGTTTTGTTCTTTTTAGTGCATTTAAATAAAAGCTTGTTTAAAAAAAAATTAACTATATTTATTTTCCATTGTATTTACCACCGCAACTATTTAGTGAATAAGATAAATAAAATCGTCAAGTTTTCTATTAAACTGCTAAAATTAGATGCAGTTCCTGTCTTTAACAGTCTGTTTTAATTTTTCTATCAAAACTAAATTTCTGCGATAAATAATCTAGTGAAAATTGAGAAAAATAAATACTTACTTTAATTTGGGTTGGATTAACGTGAATTTATAAAAATATTTAAATAAAATAAAAACGAATAAAGCACGAAAAATGTATTACACGAAATTTGGTATGAGGAAAAGCAACTTTTTTCTGTTGATTTTTTTGGAGTCTTTATGTGTCCAAAAATAATTAAAAACATTTAATTTAAATAAAGGCTAAAAAGTAAAAAAAAGTAAGTAAAAATAAGAAAATTGTCAAAGAACAAAAGATAATAAAGCAGACGAGAATTGAATATATCATACCCGTTTCAGGATTCACATCCGTTTGTAAAACTTTTAGTGCATACCAGTAGCCCGCCATCTTCTTAGCCAACCAATCACAGCTGAAGCCGATGATTTCATGAACTTCTGATTATTTTCAAATTTAGTTCAATATGGTATGAAAATTTCCATATTTAGGTTTTATCAATATTTAACCATGCACCAGACATCGGAAACACTTAGGCCGGCTTTCACAATCATTGGTGACCATTAACATCTATGATAAGTGGCTAACCCTGACCAAATGGTTACCATAGATTAAGGTGCTATGCCTATGATTTTTTCAGACTGACTTTCATTTTCATTCAGTGAGAATACAAAATATATATTATTGGCAAACTGTATAGTGTTTGAAGTTTTAGAGGGTAGTTTATTTGTGCAAATATGACAGCTCCCTGAGGAATATAATGCCTTTCAAATTCCTCCTGTGATGTCAAAGTCTACCATTCTTGTTCTTCATACAAACAACTTGGTTTCGACCTTTATGTATATTACCTTATCAGCTGAGGTTAGAAAAGAACCTCAATAGCTTTTGGTAGGTCTACGTATATGACAGTGTTTTTGTGTTAGAGTTTAGCGAGCCAGATAAGCTGCAAGAATGTCGATTTTTTGGGACGAAGTCCATTTTCTGATCGGTGATTATCAGCTTTCAATATGGAAATAAGTCACTCATTTACCACCCTTCAAAAGTACTTACCTAAGTTATTTAGCACTGGTAGGTAATTTTTGATTTGTGATTTATCATTTATTTAAAAAATAAACTTTATAAGAGCATTTTTAAATTTTGTAAGAACTTTCAAAAACTAGTAGAAACCAATGGTGAGCATTATTCTGGACATGGAGGCTACGGCAGCTGCAACCTCCTCGGAATTCACAGACCTTAAAACAGAAATTGATATTTGATCCTGTCCTATTGACTCAATTTCAAGATAATCTATTGAGTGCATGAATAAAACTTATGATCAGTTGGGATTTTCTTTGTAATTCTAGGTACTATATTAAAGCTTAATAGGAGAGCTGTAAATAGTAGTTAAAGGATGTCATACTTTAAATATATACGTCATTTTTCAAAGCAAGCAAAACTGATGCAAATGTAAAATTTTAGTAAGTATAACTATTAAAGAAAAGTTTTCTATGATTTTTTTAAATGATTGATATGAGAAATATAGAACTGAAAATATGAACATATATATATTAAGCAGATAAACGTTTAAATAAAAACCTCTAAACAGCATGTTAATGAATTAAACTTATTTAACGCAAAATCAAAACATAGCAGGAGAAATATAATATATATAATATACCTGATTTTCGCTTTTCATCGACTTTTGCTAAATCGCGTATAAAACCTCAAAGCAACAAAAAAAGTTCATGAAATAGAAAAATAATAATAAATAAGCTAATCATGTATTAACTTCACATGCATGTAATATCAAAATTTTAACAAGTATAATAACCTTTAGCAAAAATAAATAACTTAAATACAGTTTTATACTTCAAAAATGTTATTGTTTAGACCATTTCAAGAAAAAAGTTTTTATAAATATGTTTATACTCTAAAGATATGTCCAGAAATATTCCTATTTTACATAAATATACAGGGTGTACAGACCTTTAAAAAAATGAAGCATTACACCATAAAGCGCAGAATTTCTGTCGGGCTTTTTTGGTTTGAAACTTCTTACTCTTCTTACTCTATGAGGGTATAAAAGAGCGGTGTGCTTATTTAACCAAAATTTATTTAAATGGCAATTTTAACATCTCTTACTTTCACATATTTTTTTTATTCTTCATCGTTTTTGAAATTTGTGTTTTTTTGTTGGTAGACCTTACTATATTTTGTAAGAGTACATGCCATGCTTTAGGTAGATTTCTAGTATTATCATTTTATGAAAATAATATTAACTACAGCATGCAAACAAAGAAAAATTGTTTTTATTGGCAAACGGAAATGCTTGTCTGTAAAGAAATATGGCGCAAGATCAGTTTTATGCCACGTTCATCCTTTTGTCCTATTTTTTTTTTAAGAAAGAATATTACTGAGACAACCTGGGCTATTTTAGTTTTGGATATCTTGGTTTTTATAGGTTAACCGGTATTATATTCCGCATCTAATCAGAAGTTTCAAAAAACGATTTTTAATTAATTTAAATATTAATCAGCGTCATTGTACTATTTTGCATAATCTGTATTTTTTGTGCATGCCTTCAAACAAAAAGTAAATCCATGTTTTTTTATTCTTCTTGATTTTTATCTGTGTGAGAAGAAATCAAGACAACTCTAAAAAGAAAACAAAAATGAAACAACTGCTTTTTTACTACAAATTTTAGCGCCCTATATCTTGAAAACCAAGCATTTACGCTTGCTTATAACACTTTTTTATATTTGAATAGTGTATTTATTCTCATTGGCTTAAACAAACAATAATTCCAAAAACTAAATACAGAAAGGTCTATTAACACAAAAACCTGAAAAGTTTTACAAAAAAATTTAAATTGCACAATCAAAGAGGGATCAAAAATTTGAGAAATTAGTTTTTCTTTATAGCCAAAGGACTAAAAAAGTTTTTTTTAGAAACCCGGTAATAGAAAATACGCTTGTTTTTTTATACCATATAGCCAGTAATAGGCTTCAAAAGAAACAAAAATCCGACCAAATAAGGGCATTCAGAATTAAATTCTGTAAATCGGGCATCGATATCTGTATTCCTTCACAAAGAATTTGACGCCTAAAAGTTCTCTTGCTTCAGTTAATGGCATTTTTTCTTGTTCTGCAGTCTAGTTAATGGCATTTTTTGATTATATAGTATTTTATTTTGGTGACATAAAATTCACACTATATCCGTCTTTTCATTGCGTGTGTTTTTTTAATCAAAATTAATTGATAACGCCCTGTTTCATTTTGCAGACTTCACGTATTATAATGTTACTATTTTATTTGTCATACTTATTCTTGTTAGAAACACATATACTTTCGTTTTCATTGTCTTTATATAGCAATGTTTCTAAAATGGTTCATTAAAATAGAATTTAAACAATTGCTTTGCACTTTTTTGCACATTCTGTATTTCTTATGTATGCCTTTAAACAAAAAGTAAATCCATAATTTTAATATTTATCTTGATTTTTATCTTGAGTTGTTTGAGAAGAAATCAAAACACTTCTAAAAGGAGAGCAAAAATTAAACAATATATCACAATCTACACAATATCGGAATTGTTGAAGGAATATAATACATAAATTGTCTGCTTTTTTTATAACAAATTTTAGCGTCCTATATCTTGGAAACCAAGCATTTATGCTTGCTTATAAAACTTTTTTATATTTGCATAGTGTATTTATTCTAATAGCTTCAACAAACAATAACTAACTAACCCAAACTAAATTTGAAAACATCAGCAACTGAAAATATACTAATTAATTCCAAAAGAGGTGCACCTGCTAAAATCGGCTCTTACGGAATACATGAAAGTCTACTAACCCAAACAAACTAAAATTTTCAGGGTTTTACAAAAAAATCAAAATTGCATAACTGAAGAGAGATATCAAAAAACTTAAAAATTTGTTTTTCCTTTATAACCAAAAGACTAAAAAATTGTCTTTTTTTGAAAACCCGGTAGGTAATAGAAAATACGCTTTTTTCTGCCATATAGACAGTAACAGGCTTCAAAATAAACAAAAATCCAACTAAATAAGCGTATTCAGAATTAAATTCCATTTTAAAATCTGTAAATCTTGCACGTATATCTTTATTCATTCACAAAATATTTTACTCTTAAATATTCTCTTGGTCCGCTTGATTTGTTCTGCTGTCTAGTTAATTCCATTTTTTTTATATAAAATAATATTTTATTTTGGTGGCATGAAATTCAAAGTATATGACTTCAGATAACTTTGAGAATGTTAAATTACCTCAATTTTGGTAATATTGGTGACAACAACCGAACTAGCAGAAAAGTAAATTATACGTTAATATCTTCAAGTAACTTAAAAATTACCGTGGTGCCACTTATTTTAATCAAAAGTAATATGGATAATTGAATGGATTAGGTTAGAAATTTAAAACTTAGAGCATATAATTATACATAAATATTTTTTTAGATCTAACAATGATTTTCGTAGATATAAATATTGCTGCCGAGCACCATTTGGAAATTATTTATATTTCCTGAACAGAAAGTGGCCGTGCGGAACGTCATTGGAAATATAATAATATCATCCCTACAGGATACATCTTCCTATGCCCCTAAAGCATAACAACATCATATCAGTATTTGATTTTTTCTTATTAAATTAAGGAAAAGTTTAAAGTTTCAACAATACTCCTCAAACACAGTCACTCAATGCCATCATCTCGTATATAAGAAATGAAATCATCTCGTCTATAAGAAATGAAATCAGAACTACCAAGTCAGGAGATCGCGCAGGCCAGTGAACGCTCAGTACAATAAAACCTAGGTATTCTTGCATCATTGTTATTTCAACAATAAATTTATTTTGGGTTTCAAATAGTTACTGGAATATTATTGGATTTTACAAATTGAATAATAAACAGGTCATTTTGGTGATGCCTCGATGTTAAAGAAAGAGGGTTACATGTAAAACCTCTAATATTGAGATGTTTTTCTACTCAAAAATATTAGTAGAGTGCTACTTATCACTTATTTTGACTTGTGTGGGCACCTCGGGGTTACAAGCTGAAATTTTCACAGAATGAAGGTTTTATTATATTAATTCAAAATCCGAAGGTAGTCAAAAATTTGAACGGGCAAAAGGACAGTATACCTAAAAATCGAGATTATTATATGAACGTGTAGTATATTAAATTATGAATGTTTTCATATAAAATTCATCTACATTTTTGTACGAATTATATTTTTTATCATTGCTTGAAATATGCAGATTACATTGGCCCTTACGGCAAAATAAATAAAAAAATTGAAATATCTCCCTTCGAACCTGGGCAAAATCTGATTGAAATATACTCATTTTTGTATTCACATCGCATTCTCTACGAAATGAAGGCTCAAATCAAAAATTTTTATTCTTGCAAAAAGTTTGCCTTAACTATTTAGAATACATAGGTGCATGAATACATTTTTTTTTCTCAAATGGTAATGGCAAAATAGAATTAAATGTAAAAAAGTAATTTTCTTCTAGCCGCGACCGTTCGATCTCGCGCTTCCGCGTATCTCACTTTTCTTCATAGCTTCCTCTCTCTCGCGCCTATTGTACAAAAGTGCTTTTACACCATTACGGGTTAGAATACTAATAATAATAATAGCTATTATTAATTGAATAAAGTCAATGAAGACATTTTAGATTATACTGATATATATTATTCCTATACGCTGCTAGGTAATAAAGGAGTAGAAAAAAAATCATATACTTAATGCAACTGCTATTAAAAAAGGACTAGCTTTTATTCAGAATAGAATAACTTAAAATGTAAAAAAAAATCTTTATAATATCAAAATATATTTATCATCAGTGTCTGCATCTTCTTCAGAAATAGACATAATGACTTCAATATTACCTTCCAGTAATTTATTTTTTTGCATTATCCTATGCAACCTATTTAATTTCTTTTACGTCTACAAGCTTGCTTCCATACAATCTAATCAAAAATTATTTGATTAAGTTTTATTATGTACCTATTTAATCTAATAATAATTTACCTTTTTTTACATCCACATGCAATAAATACTTTTACATCAGGATATGCTGGTGTTGTTAAAATTGGGGATAAATTGGATATCACCTGCCTCCTCAAATTTCCATGCGCAATCTGTCACCTCTGGTAATAGGGGATTTGGTTCTAAAGAACTGAAGCACACCTTAGTTTGATAATGTGCTCTCATACTGAGAAATTTTAAACAACTTTTTTGTAGGGGCTAGTTTTTTCAATTAGCGATGAAGAGGCCAATAGTGTCCTGAAAATATTACTAGACGAAATGTTTGGATTTGTTGAAAATAATTTTATGATAAATTTCTCTATGTTATTGAACATGCCATCTGAAAATTCCTGGACTCAATACCGTCTAAATAATCGGAATAATGATACATGTTCCAACATTTTATTTTTCCTATTCCTGAAAACTGGCTGGTTGTATGACAACCCGTTAGAGCATGAAATGCAGGTAATTTTTTTGCAAGTTTTTCTTCTAGGTTGATGTCATGAACGGCCACATATCGCACCGAATTTCCTCTTCCACATTTTACCCCAAATTCTCTAGAAATATATATATTTTTAATATGTACCAGAAGTACAAGTACATCAGTGTCATTGGAGTCCACTATGCATGTCAAATAATACATACCTACAATGTTTAGCAGAGAGTATAATGCAACAAAATCCTAGTATCAGCTTCTTCGTGACTATAGAGGATAGTAATTTGTTGTCAATTGGTTCGCAATTTGTTTTCTTATCAAAGATATTGGTAAATCCCCCACTATAGTTGCGAACTTGAAATTCGTTTTATGAGAGTGCTCGTTCAGATAAAAAGTTCGTTAACTTTTTTTAACTAAAAACAGAGTGGATAAATAAATTCCACTGTTTTGGATGTAAAAAGGTAACTTATTATTAGATTAAATCGGTACATAATAAAACTTAATCAAATGATTTTTTATTAGATAGTATGAAAGCAAAGCTTGTACACGTAGAAGAAATTAAATAGGTTGCATAGGATCATGAAAAAAAATACTGGAAGGCAATATTGAAGTCATTGTGTCTTCCTGAAGAAGATACAGACACTGAAGATAATAAATGTTGTTATTATAAAGATTTTTAACATTTTCAGTTTTTCTATTCTGAATAAAAGCTAGTCTTTTTTTTAATGGCAGTTGCATTAAGTATATGATTTTTTTTCTACTTCTTTATTACCTAGCAGCGTATAGGAAAAATAAATTTCAGTATAATCGAAAATGTCTTCATTGACTTTATTCAATTAATAATAGCTATTATTATTATTAGTATTCTAACCCGTAATGGTGTAAAAGCACTTTTGTACAATAGGCGCGAGAGAGAGGAAGCTATGAAGAAAAGTGAGATACGAGAGTACTCGGGAAGCGCGAGATCGGACGGTCGCGGCTAGAAGAAAATTACTTTTTTACATTCAATTCTATTTTTCCATTACCATTTGAGAAAAAAAAATTATTCATGCACCTATGTATTCTAAATACTAAGGGCAAAGTTTTTGCAAGAATAAAAAATTTTGATTTGACCCTTCATTTCGGAGAGAATGCGAGGTGAATACAAAAATGAGTATATTTCAGTCAGATTTTTCCGAGGTTCGAAGGGAGATATTTAAATTTTTTTATTTATTTTGCCGTAAGGGCCAATGTAATCAGCATATTTCAAGCAATGATATAAAATATAATTCGTACAAAAATGTAGATGAATTTTATATGAAAACATTCATAATTTAATATCCTACACGTTCATATAATAATCTCGATTTTTAGGTATATTGCCCTTTTGCCCGTTCTAATTTTTGACAACCTTCGGATTTTGAATTAATATAATAAAACCTTCATTCTGTGAAAATTTCAGCTTGTAACCTCGAGGTGCCCACAAAAATCATTTATAGAAGGCTTTTACTGCGTTGGGCACTCTACTATATCTCTTTAATAAGTATCGCACGATACTTTTTCTCTTAAAGACAAATCTAAATATCGTTCAACCGTTGTATTGGTTTTCACTATAATAATTTTGACACCCAACGTAATACAACGTTACGTCCTTTTTAAAATTTTATAATTTTGAATTCCCGACTTAGTTTTTTGAATCTTTTTTAGGGACATTCCTTTAACTCTTAATACTTTATTAGTAGACAAACGTCCCTGTTTCTCTGAAAAGAACCAAATTAAGGTTGATTTTTTTTATTACTCTTCTTTTTCCATTATTAAGCGTCACCGCCAGACATGACTGATGTATTTGTTTGCCCTGAATAATTTCTTAATTGTAGAGAATCGCAATTGCTAAACCTTGATGTGTACCGAAGAAATTCTATGTCTTCTTTCGGCAAGTCGGATTCAAAAGAGGTTTTAACAGCCATGTTTTCATTTTTATGATCTACATGGGTTTCCTATAGACGGTATAATCTAAGCTATGGAAACGCTACGTAGATGACATCTTCATTATATGGCCCCACGGTAGAGAACAATTGGATAATTTCCTGGTCAATTTAAACCAAATTCAGTCACTGACAAAATCGGCAGAATCTTAAGGAAGCATCAAATACAGCCAATTTTCAAATCACAGCGAACCTTATCCCAAGTACTCGGAAATCCAAAGAACAAAGTAAAGCTTGAGAACCAAGGACTGTACGGCATACCTTGCGGCGACTGCCAAAAATCATACATAGGGCAGACAAATAGACGAATTTCAACTAGAATCCAGGAGCACAAGAACAGCATCAGAACGAAGCAGACTACAGCAGCGCTCTTCCAACACCACTTATCAACAGGACACTCTATCGATTTCAACAACGCTAGACAAGTAGCCACAGTGGACCATCTACAAAACTCACATGATCAGAAAAGCCCTAGAAATCGAAAAGAACGGATAGCTCAATAAGCGAGACGACGCTCTCAACATCCCAAAAATTTGGAAATATTTTCTTAAGATGATTCAAGAAACTCTCAACAAACTCAACTCAACAAACCAACCATCAGAACATTATCGAAGCAATTTCTAAAATCTAAAATCCGACCGAATTTCCTACGCTTTCCACAAGAAATTTCTGTTTGATTCTAACTGTTGACTCAAAAAATGGACGCAAGATGTTAAAATAGTATATTTCATTACCAATTCGGAAACTAGGCTTTTCCGGTGCGCGCACGACACGTTCTGGTGTGAGGCGTAGCCGAACACCAGAAGTCGTGCAAGCACGGGAAAGCTGTTTCTGGACTTGTAATGAACGATATTTGTTCATAATACCTCTCTGAAATCAAAACATAAAATTATTATAATTTTATGTAGGTATCCAAAAATCATGTCATAATGCATTTTGAATTAAAATGTAAGCAAACGTCAAACTTGAAAGACAAGCAAGACACAGGTATCTAATATTTATGAAGTGTTGCTATGGAAATGTGTTTGTATGCTTTATTGTAATTGAATAGGCAGCTAGTTTTGATGTATTTACGACAAGTAAGGTCAGAATAAATAAAATAATTTTACTTAAAATTAGACTATTGACGCTAAAATGTACTAGATTAATTTTGTAGACTGCATCGCTGTATAATTTTAACCCAATTTCATATACTTTATGCTTATTTTGTAAGTAAATAACTGCAAATTTAGCACTTGAAATAATTAGAGAACGGGAAAACTATTCCCGTGCGCCCGCACCGGAAAGCTTTTTCCCGTGCGGTTGTACCAGAAAGACTTACTTTCTTCGCTCTACAGAGACGTCGAAAATGATAGTTTTCAGAAAGGTATTATGAAAAAAACGTTGTAGTCTTGAGCTAATTTTTGCGTTCATATTCATCAGACTCATTGAAGTATCCTCGACGAAACGAAAAAGAAATTCTTGTCTATGGTTGTATTTTAGCCGTTTGGAAAAAATGCAAGATAAAGTGACTTGCAATAGAAGTTATAATAAGTAATGTAGGAAGCAGATAAAATTATCAGTAGATATATTTTATTTTGTTCTGTTAATTAATGACATAGCTATCCTTAAAACTGGACTCAACGTTTTTTTTTTTAATTATTTATTTTTTTTCTCTAATATTCATTGCATTCTGTATATCAAAAGTGAAGAAGCATTTGAGAACATATGTTTATAGGAACAGTTATTTTATTTTATTGATTACTATTATAAATAGGGAAGGGTATTGAAATACTCCATTAACGTACGCTACAATAAAAATCATCAACAGTTTTCGAAATTCAATCTAAAATTCCCGCAAGTCACAAAACATCCGTACCCATTTATTTATTATCTATAGTACCAACGAGATCCTCTTGTATCAAATAGATCAGCGCTCGTGGCAACATCGCTTTATTAGAGATGGTCGCGCTTCTTCAGACACCTGTTATATCACCTGCACGAGGGAAGTCTTCAACTAATTACATAAAATCAGTGCCCCTTATCGGAAGTCCGTTATGAAAGGAACTTATTAAACTAAATACGTTTTTTAATAAGTAGTTTTTATGAAGTTATTTATAATTAAGACATTACTCGTAATACAGTAATGGTCAGAAAGTATGAAAGTGTATATGGATATAACTTTGATGAATAAATCGTTGATGTTAATAGCTGGCGCATTAAGAAGACCTACTTTTGCCACAGGAAAAATTTAGCTGAGATTTACGGGAAGCAGTGGCGTAGCTTCAAGTTACTTCTTCGCCAGTGTAGACTCTTGCTGTCACGTTATATAAAGTAAAAATTGTTTTAGTTTAGTTGAGCCTATAATGCTAAAGGCCATTGCACACCTTTAATGGGTTTGCGGCGACCAATGGATTTTCCTGAAATTTTGGTATGTTATTTAACTTAGCCCCCAAAAGCTGCCCTACACGCCTCATCCACCAATAATCCTCAACGCATACTTCTAAAGTACAAAAACCCTAGGCAACCCCAGCACTAGTGCCCCAATTCACAACTCCATACTTGATGTTGAAATGGATATTTGCATAACGCAGCGTCATAAGAACAGTAGCCCTACAGTGCTTTGACATGAAAACAGCACCTAACAATGTCTTTTCAATTTAAAGCAGATGCTATCTATTTGAAAGTTCCATTTTTGTTTACTGTCGAAAATGACACTAAGCACTTACTCATATGGACTTCTTTTATGAAGTAACATTAAGTCACTAGTTTACAACACCCAGCTAACTTCTATGGATGAATTGCATCAGAGGATAATTTATGCTTGTCGAAGTATTTCAAGAGACATTTTGCAGAATGTTAAGGAGGAATTTGAAAATATACTTCATTTCTGTTTAGAACAAAATGGAAATCATTTTGAGCACTTAATAGAATAGTTTAAAAAGAACAAAACAAGTATTTGCGTTATTGCGAAAAAATGGAGAGTAGAAGCAACATGCTTTCACATTTTTTGTTGCTTCTGTTTGGGATCTTCTTTCATATATTACGTTTATTGTCTAATTTTTAATGCCAAATCTTCCAAAGTCTAGTTTTAAAATATGTTCTCAAAATTACATTACTCATACATTTCGTACTTAAATCTCATTAATTTTGGTACCGCTAAAAATCGTTTTTGATAAGCTTTTCAGAGAGATGGAAGGTGCCATATAAGATTTTAAATTGGATGTTAGTGCTCCAGGAGTGAAGATAGTCTGCAAAATACCTTATTTTTATTCCCATACATTTTTGTAGAATGGTATTTCTTTGTTTTTTTGATAGTTTGCTTGCTTGCTTGCTTGCTTGCTTGCTTGCATGTGTATGGCTTTGCTTCTAGGCAATTGTCAGCTCCATTACGTAATGACCACGTTGTATCTGCCTCTAGACCATTCCGTGACCATCTATGATAGTTGAGATTCGGTTAATCCAAAGTGCTGTGAATGAATAATATAAACAGTTAATCAGTTGTTAATATGATGCTGATAATAGGGCCAATGCAAGGGCCAATGTTAGTAAGACCACATACAGAGGCAAAATGAGAACAATAACAATAACAGGCACACACATCTAGAAACAAGGACATTGGAAAAGCTTTATAAGTTGAGCATCACAGTTTTATTTTATTGTAATTAAGGAATTGCATCATAATTTTAATTGACTCATTAGAGGGCGTAGCTAAATTCAGATTAATTGTAATGGATGAGGTGTATTGCAATTTAACGGACTCTTTATATAAATCCACAGACCTGATTTTATTAATCGAGCATTCAAAAAAGATATAATTCAGACTTTCAATTTGTCTACATTCACAAAGTGGAGTTTCTCTAATTTTAAGATTGTGCAAGAGTTCACCTGTAAGGTAAGGTCCAGTTCTCATCCTAATCATCGTAGTAATGTATCTACGCCCTATAAAAGGTAATAAAGAAAACCACCTTTTAACTGGGAATTTGCCCTGAATTTTGTTATAACGATAATTTTTATTTAGCCCCGAAATTACCCAATTTTGTTTGAGTCACCCTTTGAGAATGAATTAAAAGATATTATATATCTCAACCGCATCAATGACCTTATTTTGGGGAACATTCAAAATTCTACCTACGTTTGCAAGAGTATCCGCTTCAATATTCCCGGGGATACCAGTATGTCCTGGGATCCATCCCAATCTAATATCTAGACCATTTTTGTTAGCTACCAAAATATCATGTTTGGTTTCTAATGTTCAAAAATCTGCTTAACGTTAAGTAAATTATTATTTTTTTTTTAATTGTGCTCTGTGAGTCTGAAAATATAATAACATTTTTTAATTTTCGGTCGTAAGCTTCTACTCCTTTTAGTGAACCATACCGCTTTGCATTTACTAAGAACTAACGATAAATAATTTTCTTCGTGAAATTCATTAACCTTTCTCAAAACATTCGTCATTCTACTTTAGTGTAGAAAATGTAGCAATTTCAAACTTTCAAATTCTCACCCTGTATTCTTCTTAGAACTATAGGCTTATAAATCAGATATTTTTTGAGAAAATCACGCGACTTGAATGTTAATGATATAAATTGAAACTAAATAATTGTTATTTATTCAATTCCAAAATTTTTTTAAGTATCTCTTCATCAATTGATCATCATATTGATCAAAATCAAGCTGATCAGATGACTGAGCCAAATATTCAAGACATAGACCAAAACTGCTTCGTTTTGCCTTGTCGATGCTAACAAACCCGCAATTTTCGTAAACAAATTTCCCCTCTGATGTGGTCAAAATATAGTTAAATAACGTGTTCCCAATAGTGATGAACTTGCGTTAACTAACAGATCCATTAGACCGAGGCGTAATTTAGTAAAATCGCCATATTGTAACAGTTCAAGTTCAACGAGGTGTGCATACCACTCAACCAGTAATTACGGCTGTAATTCATAAACACCTTTTTTTACGAATACATAATAGAACATCATAACTGTTTCGGTCAGTTAAGAAAAGCTGTTTTGGAGAAATAGATAATTGAAATATTGATAAAAAGCTTAATTGTTTAGTAACAGAATTTAATTAAATTATATTCATGTGTTAGCAACGGTTTACCTCAATAAATATTTGGTGATACTTACTTTTCATGATTTATCATTTATGGCCATGGCAAAAGCTGCTGCCGACTCGCCGACGTGGATATTTGGAAAAATCTGTCCATATAGTCAAAGTATATAAATACCTGGAATATCTTAATTAATAATATCATTATTATTATGTGAAACTAAGATCGTGCAAGTGCTAGCAAGTGTATTTATGTCCCAATAAGTAGTTAAAATTTTTAACTATTAATAAACAAACAAATCAAAATATATTTGTGTAAGTAGGTAGCTGTGTAATTTCATATAAATTAAAATGGAGAAAAAGGAACCCGATTGGGAGTACAAAAAAAACGTGAACTTGCGGCAGCAGGTCAAAAAAAACCGTAAAGAATTTGTTCACTTATCTCAACATTCAAAAAGGTAAATAAACAAATTTTAACAAGTTATTGTTAACTATGTTGGGATTTGGAACCTTTGGCAAAATGCACTAAAATAGAGTTTTATCCACAATACCGAATCAGAATTTTTGCACTCGACTAACCCGATCTAACCCAAACTATGTTAGCATCATCAGGAGATAATTAATTAAACATCTTCCAAAGATGTAAATATGTTCTATATTGTTGTGGAGGATTCATTCTTACCCTGGAATTGATTGCCTTTTGCTCCACAAATGATTGAAATTTTGTTTGGATTGTTATAGAGCCACTTCGGGCCCGGCTCAAGGATGTAAACTGCACAAGTGCAAGTTTAGTGACCCTTATGAAATTTGTACCTAGTTTCTTCGATTCGGTGTCTATTCGGACACCGTTTTCAAGAAAAGCAAAAAACTAAAAATGAAAATGGTTAGCAAATACAATAAAACAGTAAAAAGCTCTTGCAGATTGTCAGGCTTTAAACTGACTTTGACAAGATGACAATTATAATGCCATATTTAATTACTGGGTAACTGGTATTTAGTTTGATAATAAGGTGTTATTTGGTAAATTAATTTTTTTATGAAGTTTTATATATATATATAATTTGGTGTTATTCGCTTTGGAAGAATTTAATGATTTTTGTTGAAAGGATTAGTTAATTTTTAAGTGTCCCTTATCAACTTCAGTTTTTAGCAAAGGTAACCATGTACTATTAAAACTTACAGAAGTTGAAGCAACACATTTATCTTTATTTATTAAGTAATATTTTTATGGAAAATTTTGAATTAAATTTTATTGAAAATTATCAATATAAACCTTTAATTTGGTGGCGTTATATAGATGACATTTTTTCAATTTATCCATATAACGAACATTTTCTTAACGATTTTCTAAATCATATTAACACCATAGAACCCACAATCAAATTCACTATAGAAAAAGAAATTAATGAACAACTTTCATTTCTTGACATTCTTATTAAAAAAGACTTGAATAGTTTCGAAACAAAAATATACAGAAAACCAACACATACAAACAGATATTTAAATTTTAATTCAAATCACCCAATAATGGTAAAAAAGGGGGTCGTAAAAAGTCTATATGATCGAATGAAAATAATTTGTAATAATCAAAATTTCAACACAGAAAAAGAATTTTTGAGCAATGTTTTGATTAATAATAACTATCCTATTGATTTCATTCAAAAATGCTTTATAGAATTTGAACAACCAAATATCAGACAAAATCAAAATAGACCTATTACGAACCTCTTTATTCCTTATATTCCTGGTTTATCAGACAAAATAAAACGAATAGGTAATAAATTTAACATTCGTACAATTTTTAAAACAGAAAACACCCTTAGATCTAAACTAACAAAAACAAAACCACTTAATGAAAATGAAACTACTAAAAATGTCATCTATAAAATACCATGTGAATGTAATAAATTTTATATAGGTGAGACCTGTAGACCATTATCAAAACGTATAAAAGAACACCAAACTTATATTAGAAATGCACAATTCCACAAATCACATATTTGTCAACATGCATTTGATAACAATCACAGAATACAATGGAACGCTTCTAGTATTTTGGCAAAGGAGCCTTCTTCTAAAAAACGTAAAATTAAAGAAAGTGCTTTAATTTTATTAAATAAAGATAAATGTGTTGCTTCAACTTCTGTAAGTTTCAATAGTACATGGTTACCTTTGCTAAAAACTGAAGTTGATAAGGGACACTTAAAAATTAACTAATCCTTTCAACAAAAATCATTAAATTCTTCCAAAGCGAATAACACCAAATTATATATATATATAAAACTTCATAAAAAAATTAATTTACCAAATAACACCTTATTATCAAACTAAATACCAGTTACCCAGTAATTAAATATGGCATTATAATTGTCATCTTGTCAAAGTCAGTTTAAAGCCTGACAATCTGCAAGAGCTTTTTACTGTTTTATTGTATTTGCTAACCATTTTCATTTTTAGTTTTTTGCTTTTCTTGAAAACGGTGTCCGAATAGACACCGAATCGAAGAAACTAGGTACAAATTTCATAAGGGTCACTAAACTTGCACTTGTGCAGTTTACATCCTTGAGCCGGGCCCGAAGTGGCTCTATAACAATCCAAACAAAATTTCAATCATTTGTGGAGCAAAATCTTCCAAAGATGCTAGCATGGCTAGCGAAATACGCGTCGAATGCAAAAATTCTGTTTTGGTATTGTGGATAATACTCTGTTTTAGTAAGTTAATGGTTATTATTCTTGTTTGCATAAAGAATCAAAATACTTGCTTAAGTAGCTATTATTATTTTATTGTACGAGTGTCACCGAAAGATCCCATCCTTGAGCGAAATGTTGTCCAGGCATCAAAATCTTTAGATGCTTCTAATTTTGATATTGGTATTTCCTCTACCTCTCTCAATATTCCGTCGACCTCCAAAAATGCTGGCTTAAACTTAAGTGTAACTAGTACTGCTGAAGTGGAATTTGAAGATATGGAACGAGATAGGGAGGATAAACAAGATAAATCCATGACCGATTGTAGCAAATACCATTTATAAAATAGCAACACACAAAATTGGTATGTCTTCTTTGGTTTAGCTACTATTCTTTATATTTGTTTTTTATGTAGCTTCCATATTATTATTATTTTTATTTAGACATCAGCTTGGTTTTTACACCTGCTATTTAGAAAAGAATCGGGTTTTCACCAAGTATTCTTTTCTTTAATTAAAAAATTTCCTGACGATACGTGTTGTATATAGGATAACAGCTCTCTGGAGTAATATGTACACATTCTCATTTATATTGATGGTTTTGTGGCTTTGATGCAGGGCTTTAGGTAATATTCCCGTGGCGGACAGCACGATTGGTATATTATCTCTACTTTTTCAAGATGCCACATTCTCTTCACTTCATCACTCAACTCATGATATATCCTTTTCTTTTCAGTTATTGTGTTATCAATATTATGTGTGTTGGGGATCGTCACGTCCATCAGATAGGCTATGTTTCTATGTTTATCTCGCCATACAATGTCCGATCTGTTGTTGTGAATCGTTCTATCTGTCAGTATGGATCTATCATAATATGTATAAGGTATGTTTCTGTGATTCCAGGACTGCAGGTGGATCATACTTGTAATAAGGTACTTTTTTCTTTTAGTGTCAGGTTGGGTCACAGACTTTGTTGGATTATAGCTACTACTTGGTTATGCCGGTGGAGATAATGGTTTTGTGCAAGGCTGCTTCCGGCGGCTGTAATATGCTGGATTGCTTCCGATTTCTCTCGGCATTTCCGACATCTATCATCCCGTACTTCTGGATCCTTCGTAATATGTTTCAAGTAGTTTCGGGTTTTCACAACCTGGTCCTGAATGACAATCATAAAACCCTCTGTTTCAGGGAAGAGTTGCCCATGCTTCAACCATGCATTCGACGCTATTTTATCCACATTGATGTGGTCCAAGTCATAGGGGTCTCTTCCATGGAGTGCCCTACTTCGCCGCTCCTCCAACTTACTCGCCAAACTTCTAGTGTTCTCATTGATTTGGTTTTCTTGGTCAGCTAGGTTTAGCGGTGTGAAGTTTTGGTCGGCTTGGCATACTCTTTCATGTAATAGTGACGTGTTTTGCTTTTGATGAAAGTAAGTTCGGAGTAGGCTTATTTGCTTCTTGCGTAGGTTCTTTATATCTATGAGTCTTCTTCCTCCCTCATTTCTCGGTAGGTTGATTCTGAGCGTGCGAGATTTTGGGTGCAGCTTCCTTGCTCTTGTCAAATGTACTCGGGTCTTTCGCATGATGTTTTCAAGGTCAGTTTCAGTCTATCGGATGATGCCAAACGAGTAAGTGTGTATTGGTATTCCCAGGATGTTGAAAGCTTTAAACACGTTCTTACTATTAAGCTTCGTTCGACATACTTTCCGTATTCTCATCATGTATTCCTTTGTGAGGGCCTCTTTAATTTCTGTATGTCTAATATTTCTTGCCTGCGCATATCCTAGGTATTTGTAGACATCTTTGTCACTCATAGCTTCTATAAGTTTCCGGTATTGAGTTCTACGCCACTATTTTCCAGTTACCCTCTCTTTAGATTAATGACTTTCCATTTGTCCAGTCCAAATTTCATCTCTATGTCCTTGGAGAACTGTTCAACTAATAGAATAAGTTCACTCAGCTTCTCGTGTGATGGTGCATAAAGCTTCAGATCATCCATATATAGTTGTTGAGATATGGTATGGTTGCTCCTGTTTGAGTTGAGGTTATATCCGATTCCAGTTCTGGTTAGTAGTTTGGACAAAAGATTCAAGGCTAGGCAGAACCAGATTGGGCTGAGCGAGTCGCCCTGGAATATCCCTTGTGTTATTTGTATTACTGTGGTTGTGTTGGTGTAACTTACACTCCTGGTTCTGTTTGGTTCTCTAGCTCCTCTGCCTGTGGGTTGCTGCTCTGTTGGACTTGGTGCTTGCAGGTGAATTGCTGTTCGCCAGGTGAACATCAAGCTCTGTAATAGCTGTGTTATCTTTGGATGCACTTTGTACAATTCCAGGACCTTTAGCAGCCATGCATGTGGCACTGAGTCATATGCTCTCTGGTAATCGATATAGCAGCACGATAAGTTTCTGCTCTTGGTGTGGGCATATTTTAGTAGTACAGAGTCGATTGTCAGTTGTTCTTTGCACACCTTTGCACTCTTTCTGCACCCCTTCTGTTCTTCAGTCATAATCGCTTCTTACTCAATATGCTCGTTAAGTGTGCCTGCTATGCAAGATGTTAGGATTTTATAGAACGTTTGCAGACAAGTGATGATGGGGCGGTATTTTGCTGGGTCAGGTGAAATCGCACTTTTAGGCAGCAGGTACGTCTTGCCTTCAGTCAAAAACAGTGGTACTTCTTGAGGGTTGTTTATGAAGTTGTTAATTTGTCATGTTAACTTTTTATACCAGAAGTTATAACTTTTTATACCAGAAGTTATAACTTTTTATACCAGAAGTTATGAAGGTTGTCGCTTCCTGGGCTTTTCCAGCTCTGCAGGTTGTTTATTATATTTGCCAACTGGCACCGCGTAATGACTGGTTCTTCCATTTGACTGATGTTGTTCTCTTCTTGCTCCTCCACCAGCCAGCTTGCATTCGCATTGTATCGCTCTTGTCGTGTCCAGATAGACGCCCAATATTCCCTCACTTGTTCTTGATCAGGCATATTACACCCATCTACTTCTTTAATTTAACTTTGTTTTTTCAGCTGCCTATAGAACATCTTCTTTCTTTTATCACACTTAGAGTATTATTATTATTATTATTATTATTATTATTATTATTATTATTATTATTATTATTATTATTATTATAATTATTATTATTATTATTACATATAAATATTTTCATTTTCATATTTCATTATTATTAATATTTTTAGCTATCTCTGCTGATGACTTCTATTCGTTCGATCCGATTCCCTTTAAGCGCATTCAAATAAACAACGAAATTGTTTGAAGATTAATTATAGAAGGTCCTTGCCAACCAGGGTTTAGAGATAGTAAGGATTTTCCTGTTACCAAAGAAAGAAAATTTATTGTTTCGTGGTACCATAAAGATGCACAAAATATTAATTTTTCAACAACTGGGGTTCGTGACTGGTTGGTCTACCTGGAAATAAAATGTTTGTTTATATTCTTTCTATTTAACCATAACAAAATTGGTTTGGGCAGATCATCATCAAGAAATAACAATTTAAAAAAAGCAACAGAAACGATTAAATTACGTGAAAATAGTCCATAAGAAGTATCATAGTCAGTTTATTATTACTAAATTACGCCTTTTAAAAATACCACTGTTATGGAGTTATGGAGCACCTTCATGCACAAAAAATGAGAATAGAAAATCATTAAATAGAATATTTGACGTTGTACTTTTTCCCGCAAAACTAAATTTACTTTTAAGAGGTTACGACGATGTCAATTTAAGATCTAATAAGGGCAAATTTTTAGAACTTTTTGATCTATTAAAAAAGTACGATGTAATTTTAGCTGAACATTTTACCAAGGCAAAAAGAAATGCCAAATTTGTTAGATATAGATATTTCTTATTGTCGGTAATTATCTATAAACGAAAACTAGAAATAAGGATCCTATACACGATATAAACAACAAAATACCTACAATCATTTGATTATATAATCATTAATTAAAATGATGTATAGCAGTAAGAGATACGCGGTACTCAAGGCAAATGACCTACAGCCATTTGATCATATATTCATTAATTAAAATAATATATAGCGGTAGGAGATATGCAGTAGTCAAGATACTTAAATAAATTAAAATCAATTTTATTTGATTCTGGTAGAGTATGATCACTAGCGCTTTCGGTAAGTACAATTCCACCATGTGGCTGTGTCACCCTGACAAAAAGGCATCGGTACGGATAACAAACGGCGGGATTAGCTAAGTCAAAGTCAAAGTGAAAAAATTCTATCTCACAGAAGGAATTCCATCTCACAGTAGGACTGACGGGAGGTAGCGGAAAGTCTCCTGTCCCACAGAAGAGAGTGGAAAGTCTTCTGCCCCACAGAAAATCCCTAATTAAACTATAAAGAATTTTCACTTTTCAAGATAGACTCACTAATATGTCGAAGAGGATTATAGGGACGCTTTCCATCACGTGTCGCAGAGTATATTTGCTTGTGGTGATCCTCTTTGCTCTTTCAGGTTGCGTAGCTCATATGGTGATGAATAGAATAATAACTCGCTGACAAATGTACGTATATTGATGCCCAGGTTTAGTACAAATTGACGTATGCACCTATGTTGAGAACCATGTTCAAATATAATTTACCAGAAGAGTGTGAAGCGCATGACCATTCGTTGAGGACTGATTGGACGCGACCTATTTCCCTTGAGGCAATTTGAGGTTCCCTTGAAAGTACTTTTAGTTTATGTTGAATTTAAGAGATCTAATTCGTTTTCTTTATATTGGTATGCTTAATTCGGTTTCACTTTAATTTAGGTTCACTTTACTTTGACTACCTTTGTTTACTTTTTCACTGACGCAACTTAGGGAGGTGTGAACTTGATGCCAGTAAGCGTTTGCCGTTGAGGTACTACGAACTGGACCAAGACTGAAGGGTCTGAACTTGTTACCAGTAAGCGTTTGCCCGTTGGGCCAAGTTGTCGTTTACTCGGTTTGCACGTTCTTTCATACTAAAATTTGTTGCAAGTTTACTGATTGTTTTAAAAACATGTTTAGATAATATGTATAATACACATCTTTCAAGATTAAGTATCAATTTCAAAATTTTGACTGAGTGTTCTTTTTTTTATACTAGAATCTTTTAGTTAAGAATATGTAACAAAAATAGAAGGGTAACCACACTAGTCGTCAAATATCGGTGTTAAACGATATTGCTGATAATTACAGAAACTAAACTGGGCAGTATATTTGCGGAATAATTCAAATTTGAAAGCAGACAGTAATTAGACTGGATGGTGAAAAATAACCACGATTATTTTAGCCACAAAATTGGTCGCTTTTTTCTGCCTGAACGCAACGCATTGAGCGTCCAGCCGAGAAGGCCTGAAATTTCTCTTGAAAAAAAATATATGCCACATCTGTCAAGTGACGCACTAAACGGATGTATCCCTCGAGTAGGTGCGAACACCGGAGTAAGGTCGCGAGAAATAAGGTAGCGACAGTATCGAGAACACAAAGCGACCAGTAAAAGGAGAAAATCGCAATACTAACATTTGCAACGTTACAGAAGTGAAGCTTGTTTGAAATTCATAGAAGAGAAAAATCTTATTTGTATGCTAGCTTTATCAATATTTTATAGAAAGGATAGTCTAGATACCGACATTATGGATGAATATAAATATTTTTGCTCATTTTTTAAAAACTTACTAAATAAATTTACATTAGCAAATAATTTAGAATATACTGTCACGATTTGCGTTTTTTATCTGTGACGCCACGCCTTACTTAGCGTGTAGGAGAGTAGCTCAGATTTAGGAACGCACTTGCGAAGCGCAAGTTGAGAAGAGATAATAAAGGAGACACATCGATAAAAACAGTAACAAGTTTATTTACAAACAAACTTAACAACGGTTAGACTGTATACTAATAAAGGCGTGTTTAAGATTATAGATGAATTAAGAGTTTACAATATACCCAATTAATTAAGGGAGGCTTAGTTTAAAGTTTGTCTAGCAAGCGACGTCACTATTTTATTAATAAAGTTTATGGGAGCGGGGTTGTCTTATTTATATATATTCGTTCTGATATTTATAATGTAAGTCTTTTAAGTTTATCATAGATTATTAAGGCACTTTCACTACTTTTTAACAATCCCCAAAAACTATCCCTTTACTGGAAGTTCTGATACTTCATAAATTCGACTCTCTCTATACTTTTAGTAGCCCCTAAATGCCGTATACCTGTGCATACGTTCATCCAGGTTGGGTAAGGACCTGACAACCCTATACCTGTGCATAAGTGTTCTCAATTATGGGGGTTGTGGGATAGAACAGATAGAAGTGGACGTACCTGTGTACTGCCCCGCAACTAGACTGAGCGGTTTGAGAGACCCGAAAACCTGATGAACTTGGCGTTTGCCTGCGTATTTATATGTTACAAAATGCTGATGGCTGCATCATTAAGGATTAAAATCGCTCCCGTCGAAAGCTCAAGTTGTTTATAATTAACAGTGAATGTTTATATAACATTTTTCAAGTTCAAGTTCAAACTTACGACAGAGTGATATTTAATTAATGCTTTTAAGTAGTTCACACATTCCCCCTCCCTCAGAACGTTGGTCCCCAACGTTTTAACCTAACTTATTTGCTTTAAAAGAGAGAAAACCGACCTCAATTCGAGAAGACATACTGTATTGCACCTAATTTTATTATAATTTAATATATATTTCGTCAGTAGACTTGTTCTGGCTTAGATCCACCCATTTCCATTTCATGTAATCGTAAGTTCTTGTGTGGTTTACCTCGCCCTTAGCTAGTTATACATGTAAAAAAAGAAAAATTATTTTAAAAGATATATTAACAATGTTATAATCTTATCCTATGTTTTCTTACTTGTGACGTTTTTAGTTGTCTTATTAACAAAATCATAATTTGATAAACCCGGCTTTTTACTAGAGATGTATTATTTCAAAATGTATTTGCTTCTATGGCCAATAACGTTTTACGTCTTACTATTCATTGTGTTAATAAAGCAACTACGTGACCAACGTATTATTTAAATACGGTTCTGTCTTTAACTTATTACTAATTATATATGATAAAAACTCTCGATTTAATTTCTTTAAGCTTATTGATCTATTATACCTTATATCTAGTGCACACCTATCCGTTTTGATAACATTGCTTTTCTTTTTATACTGGCTAATGCCATTTATTTTTAAAACTACAGTTTTATGTCTATGGACAATAAATTGCCTCTCATATGATATCCCCTCTGTTAAGATGCGTCCATCCCAACAGAAGTGATCTTAATTCATTGTCTTTATATCGGTTAGTTTCGGGAATAGTTGGTTAAATGAGGCTTATATATAAAGATAATCAATTTTACCCTTGGTATTAAAAATTAACTTATTGCGGCTCTGTTTTAAAAATAAACTACCTATCCTATATTAACAATATTACGCTATATAAACTTATTTTTTTTAGAATAAAATTCAAACGCCGGTCCTGTCTATATTCTATTTAACCATTGTTTTTTACTTCTTATTTTTAAATCCATTATTTACAAATTTATCAAAACTATATACCTAGTATATAGACTGTCCACTTTATGTATAAAATATTTGCTAACAGCATTATAACAGATTATTGACTCAGTTATATTTCTTGACCTATCCAAAATTTGCTGACATTGAGTAAATCATATCACTCAATTTATTTTACTTGCTGACTTAATTCAACATGCTTGCTTTGTTTAATGCAATAAAATATCTTTGCTACATATCATATGTCTTTACGAATCTTATTATTTTCTCAAGTTATTGGCTTGCAATGCGATATCCTGTCACTTTATAATAATGATATTCAAATTATATTTCTATTGTTACAGTCAACATGATGTAAATTAACGTAATTAACGAAAACGATACGTTACGCTCCCGTGGATCACAGATGGCGACTGCATATGTCATTTTCGCAGATTCCTTGTGTTGCGGACTGCTTGGTTTCCGCAAAGCCTGGTAGAAGGCGCTCGTAGTTGTCCTTTTCGGTTTCGTAGCAGAGACACGTTGTAGTCGTAGTGGGTTCTTTGTTCCTTGACAGGCGTGGTAATATGGCGTCGACTTGATTTGCTTCTTCGTGTGTTGGGCTAAAGAATACAATCAAATATAAGTATCGTGAATGTGGTGATAATTATACTGACAAATGTGCCTCTTTTTGGCCGACTTGTGCTACTGCACACATTGACCTGAAATACGACATAGGTACGAGATTTTTGGCAATATTAGACGATTTCAAGGCAAGATTTGATCTGGAATAGATTCTAAGGTTTGTTATTATTCTATTATTTATTAAATTATCTAATTCGTTGTCTACTGCTACTGGTATTTCATCCATATATTATAATTTCTTATACTTTTTTATTTTCTAGGGATCCCTAGTCGAAGAACGGGGCAACTTCTGAACTTCTACTAGTGATTCCTCGAATGGCTAAGTCCTGTATGGACTCGATTGGCGCTTTCCAATGGCTCCTGACTGGTCCTGGATTTGGATCCATGCAGCATGTACTCAAGGTGAGGTTATATATAAATTATTTACAATTTCTTACTGCTTTTCTATACACTTCTTGGTATCGCTTACATATATATTTTCCAATATATTTATTTTCTATGTTTCTTATATTTTCCTTCTATATCTTAAATTTTTCTTATTTAAGGTTTACTTTAAATGTATATAGACACGTTATGTATATCTATGCTAGCTTTATGTAAAAAATATAGGGCATTGTAACTATGCTATGCTATATATCTATGTTTCATTACGTGACTAGCTTTATGTAAAAAGAGAAACATTCTATTATTATTTATATATCCACGTATGCTCTCTTTTAAACACACATTATATAAACATCTTTTGCTTATAAATTTCTCCATTATTTCACCTTATGTATGCTTTACATACACAACTTTTGCTTATATATTTCTTCACTATGTATTCTTCTTCTTATCTCATAGACATCTTCTTCTATATTTCTTCTCATTTTACATAAACATGTCTTACTTCTTCTTTATTCTTCATGTTTTACATAAACACTTCTTGCTTATGTAACATTTCACTTTGGAACTTTGAGCTTCTCGGATACCAAGATATTTGCTTCAACTTCCTTGTACGTCAGCGTAGTTACTTCAGTCCCTATATGCTCAACTTTTTCATTCCTAAATTTTTTGCTGTGACGTTATCTTTTAGACAATTCATCGTTGCAGTCTTATTTAGGCCGGAGAACACTTTATTTTATAATACTTCCTCGTATACACATATATTCCTCCTGTATATACTTTCAATACACAATTTTAATGGCAACTCACATTTACGTGTGCTTTACTATATATATATATATATCTTCACATTTGCTTCACCTATTTATTTTGCATACATAGTTTACCAATTTACTCGCTAATATTCTAGCTTCATTTTTCTTCATAAATCCTATGTTCTATACTATGTTTATTTTTCTATGTAGTTTATTAACTTCCTAAGTGTGTTATCTATATACTTGTCTTATTTACACTCGGGCTTATATTATGTTATGTTTCACTATATATTTTCTATGTTTCACTATATATTTTCCTTATTTATATTTTAACCTCCTAAGTGCCTTGTATATATCATTTTTTTATAAGCACTTGGGTTTTATATTTACACTTTGAAGCTTCGGGTCTCTCCTAGTTTTTGTGTTTTGTGCTTAGTTTCTTATTTTACTTGAGTACTGGTTTCATATAATTATATTTTTCTTATCTTCGTCCTCTTCAGTAGTTTCTCTTGCTTGCTCCATGGTTTCCTTTAGTTTCTCCTATACAAATCTGTTGTATTTTTCCATATACTTAACTATATTTGTGTTTTCGGTATTGACTTGCACCTTCGCCAAAAATAGCACAACGTAGTTAACATTTTTCTTTGTTTGTTCCAGGTATGAACATAGACCCCTAGATGGCGCTTGTAACGTCGACCGCCCGTACTTCGGCGAGCGTCCGTGGATGCAGCACGTGTCCGTACTCTGTCTTTGGTGACGTCGACCGCCCGTAGATGGCAGCACTTGGCCGTACCTCGGCGCGTGATTCGAAACCAATATGTACTTTTATATGTATAGATTTTATGCAAATGCTAAACTGACCTAGCCTGCGTTTATTGAATGTTTAATTACTTAATAATTTTACTTGATTTTATTGTTTAATTTAATGTATTACTATGGTTGTGACGTAGATTCATTAAGATGGCGGTACTAGGCCCAATTAACACTAAATTGCTTGGACGCTTGCTTATAGATGTGACGTAGATGAATTATGAGTGTCACGACGCTCAATTAATATTAAATCGCTTGGCAAGCGAGGGAAGGTTATTTCAAAGTTTTTCTCAAGAAGGAACTGTTTTGTTAATAAAGTTTACGGGTGCGGAGTTGTCTTTTATTTAGGTATTTGTTCTGATATTTATAAGGTAAGTCTTTTAAGTTTATCATAGATTAGGCACTTTCACTGCTTTTTAACAATCCCCAAAAACTATCCCTTTACTGGAAGTTCTGATACTTCATAAATTCGACCCTCTCTATATTTTAGTAGCCTCCGAATGCCGTATACCTGTGCATACGTTCATCCAGGTTAGGTAAGGACCTGATCGCCCTGGACCTGTGTCCAGGTGTTCACAGATATGGGGGTTGTGGGATAGAACAGCTAGAAGTGGACGTACCTGTGTACTGCCCCGCAATTAGACTGAGCGGTTTGAGAGACCCGAAAGCCTGATGAACTTGGCGATTGCCTGCGTATTTATATGTTACAAAATGCTGATGGCTGCATCATTAAGGATTAAAATCGCTCCTGTCGACCGCTCAAGTTGTTTATAATTAACAGTGAATCTTTATATAACATTTTTCAAGTTCAAGTTCAAACTTACCACAGGGTGATATTTAATTAATGCTTTTAAGTAGTTCACAATACCTTTTAGTTAATATATAGAATATTTTTAACAACTGGGACTGATAGTGCAAATGTCGGCTCAAAAATGCTAGAAGAAATATTGAATTATTTGTCTATTTTAAGTATTGAAATAAATATCCGAAGAAATATTTAAAGAAGCTCTGGAAGATCTAAATAAAGGCATATTGGTGAACGGAGAATTTCTAAATAATATCAGATATGCCGACGACACGGTAGTATTCTCCAACAGTCTCCAAGGACTACAAGAGATAATGTCAAGAGTTACAACCACTAGTCAACAGTTCGGACTAAGTCTAAATACAAATAAAACGAAATACATGATCATCAGTAAAAATCCAACATGAATAGGACAACTACTGGTTGATGGTAAAGCAATAGAGAGGGTTAATAAATATACATATCTTGACACAACAACGAATGAACAGTGGGATCACTCAGTTGAGATTAAAGTTCGCATTGGTAAAGCCAGAGCACAGCTCGTAAAGATGGCTAAATTTCTAAGAAGCCATGACCTTAAGTTATCTACTAAGATAGGACTTCTCCGCTGCTATGTATTTCCGGTGCTGCTCTATGGGGTGGAATCCTGAAGCCCCACAGAGGCTGGCAGTAAAAATTTAGAGGCGTTCGAAATTTGGCTGTATCGACGCATACTAAGGATTTCTTGGTCAGAACACATAACAAATGGAGTGTCTTGGAAAGATTGTATAAAGATGTGGAGATTCTCAAAACTATCAAGAAGCGAAAGCTGGAGTATTTGGGGCACATTATGAGAAATAGAGAAAGATATGAACTTTTGCAACTGATAATCCAGGGGAAGGTGTTCGGTAAAAGAGGACCGGGAAGAAGAAGAATATCGTGGCTGAAGAATTTAAGATCTTGGTTCAATATATCAACAACTGGACATTTTCGAGCCGCTGTAAACAAAGTTCAGGTAGCCATGATGATCGCCAACATCCGATGACGGATAGGCACTGGAAGAAGAAGAAGTATTGAGGCTGATTATGCAAAAAAAAAGAAGATTTTAACCTTACATTGGATAAATTTTAAAACATTAAAATGAGGCGTATGCTATTATAATGTGAACAAAAGTAGGCTTTTGATTTTGCTAAAGGTTTTATGATTTGTAAGAATACCGAAAAATAATCTACATATAATTTGTTAACTTGTTTAGATTTAAATGTATAAGCAGTGTAATAAACTATATATTATGAAATATTATATTGTTTTTAAATAGTTTTAAAAAAGTTAAATGTTATTTTCCACAAATTAGATAAAGGCAAATAAAAATATAATTCGTGCACTCCATGAACAAAAAATATTATTCGGTGCCTTCCAAACATACTGCTCCTTCTACTTTCACAAGCTGGGTACGCCACTGATTATAAATTAAATATTATTTAATAAAGCTTCAACTTATATTTATATTTTAATCAATCATTTGATATCACAATACAAATATTGATCACTGTCAATACAAATAGGTAAACAACAGTCTTATTAAAATACCGATAATCATATACATTTCCCCCTTTAATCACGTTTCCTTATATGTATGGGATTTATTTGTAAAATTTTATTATCATTTATTTTGACCAAATAGTAGGGGAATTCAATACGTTAAAATTCATAGCAGGATCCCAATGCTGAGTGAAGGCATTTTGCAAAAAGACTATTTCTCAGAAAAATTGAGTGGATTTGAATTTCTCTTCCAACGTTCAAAATTCATTTTATTTTTATTTTCAGTACTAGACAGTTTTGAGATACTTATACAACTGTAATCCTTCTGTTCCAATTAAATTCTTCAAGTTCCATCTCTGGAATTCTTACTTCACGGAGAGAATTAATTTGATATAAATCATTAAACTATTTTATATAATTTACAAAACAGCATTTAGTGAATATTAGTCCTAAATTTAGCAATATTTATAACCTTAGGATTAATACAATCCGTTTCGGATAAATTCAATAAAATCTCTCTGGATTGATAACAGTAAATTAGGCTAGAACCTTTTTAACAATTTTACATAATTTTAGATATGTTTTACAATGTCTGTTATAAATTCAACAATATCTAGAAGTGGTTTTATGTTTCGATGTATTGAATCTATAAATCGGGTTTGATAGATTCTACAACTTGTTAAATACATCAGTCCAAAAGTTTAGTGAGTAAAAACTGGGTATCTTTATCGATTTTTTATTAATCGATTCCTTTTTGGATAAATACAATAAGTGGCTATAAGATTGATCTTTTCACAACATTTTATGAACTCTTAGATAAGTTTAGTTATATTAATTATATATTAATCCAAGAATTAATCCAATAACATTAAAAATGAGTTCTGTATCCTTCAATGTATTGGACCAGTTAATCACGTTTTTCCAATTTAATTATTTTTTAGATAGGTTCATGTATAAGCCTTCTTTTATTTGACGTTTTTGTCAAGGATATTAAATGTAAGAATTTCAGGGAATTATAAGAAGTTCCAACGAAAATATTCTCAGATATACAGAGTGTCCAAAATCAACATTCAAAACAAAGTTTATTATTGCATTTTTAGGTTCTAAGACAAATTAGGCAAAATAAATACGTAAACATATTTTATGTCCCATACTGATATTTAATAAGGTATTTTGCTGCAAATTAAAGGAATTTCTGGAAAATTTAGATTTTCATACTAGTGAAGTCACAAGTTTTCAAACCTAGGTACGTCTCCAGCTAGAATGACATGCCCATTTTTCTTCCTCCGCTGAGGTGTTATCAGAATACAATCAGAAGCTCAGGTTAGTTTGGGTTAGTTTGGGTTAGTTTGGGTTAGTTTGGGTTAGT